>CAXHLB010000525.1:0-54584 GCA_964017235.1 Sabellastarte sp. h YS-2021 | reverse complement strand
AATTTAAAGTTTATGGTACCCTCGCTACATGCACTCTCAATACATGTATTTTGAGCTTGGTATGTATTTCTTAATGAATACACTACTTATTTCTCTTTTAGTGGTGCCCACTCTCGCCAAAAATATGGTTTACAGCCTTACTTCTGCCTTATTGGTCAAAATATGAGCAAACCTTAAGGCACCCCCCAGAAGGCGAATTACAGGCCTGCTGGGGCCCCTATACCACACCAGTAATCACTGCTATACTGGATGTAATTCTAAAACCTATGCAGTCAGATTTAGTAGGTTACAGACTATTTTCTGGCCAAATTTCAGGATTATAGACCAACATTTACTAGTCATTTGGGCTGATTTACATGTATTTTACACCATTTTAACAGCAATATTCGGTTTAAATAATTTCTGTTCAGACATGTAATGCTCCAATTTTTCCTAAAATGTCCTCATTTCTGATCAAAACATGTCTGAAATTCCATAAGTGCTTCAGATTGACCACAATATGATATACCTGAAATTACCCCTCATGAGGGGGGGCAGACCAGGCCACACACCCCGAAACTGAAATTCCAAATATGGCCCTCGAGTTTGTCAGACAAATGCAATTTAATTCTATGATGAAAACTGAGTTTCCTGTGAAAATTTGAGCCAGATCCAACCCATTTAAGGGGTGTTTTGAGCTGAATTTAAAGTTTATGGTACCCTCGCTACATGCACTCTCAATACATGTATTTTGAGCTTGGTATGTATTTCTTAATGAATACACTACTTATTTCTCTTTTAGTGGTGCCCACTCTCGCCAAAAATATGGTTTACAGCCTTACTTCTGCCTTATTGGTCAAAATATGAGCAAACCTTAAGGCACCCCCCAGAAGGCGAATTACAGGCCTGCTGGGGCCCCTATACCACACCAGTAATCACTGCTATACTGGATGTAATTCTAAAACCTATGCAGTCAGATTTAGTAGGTTACAGACTATTTTCTGGCCAAATTTCAGGATTATAGACCAACATTTACTAGTCATTTGGGCTGATTTACATGTATTTTACACCATTTTAACAGCAATATTCGGTTTAAATAATTTCTGTTCAGACATGTAATGCTCCAATTTTTCCTAAAATGTCCTCATTTCTGATCAAAACATGTCTGAAATTCCATAAGTGCTTCAGATTGACCACAATATGATATACCTGAAATTACCCCTCATGAGGGGGGGCAGACCAGGCCACACAGCCCGAAACTGAAATTCCAAATATGGCCCTCGAGTTTGTCAGACAAATGCAATTTAATTCTATGATGAAAACTGAGTTTCCTGTGAAAATTTGAGCCAGATCCAACCCATTTAAGGGGTGTTTTGAGCTGAATTTAAAGTTTATGGTACCCTCGCTACATGCACTCTCAATACATGTATTTTGAGCTTGGTATGTATTTCTTAATGAATACACTACTTATTTCTCTTTTAGTGGTGCCCACTCTCGCCAAAAATATGGTTTACAGCCTTACTTCTGCCTTATTGGTCAAAATATGAGCAAACCTTAAGGCACCCCCCAGAAGGCGAATTACAGGCCTGCTGGGGCCCCTATACCACACCAGTAATCACTGCTATACTGGATGTAATTCTGAAACCTATGCAGTCAGATTTAGTAGGTTACAGACTAATTTCTGGCCAAATTTCAGGATTATAGACCAACATTTACTAGTCATTTGGGCTGATTTACATGTATTTTACACCATTTTAACAGCAATATTCGGTTTAAATAATTTCTGTTCAGACATGTAATGCTCCAATTTTTCCTAAAATGTCCTCATTTCTGATCAAAACATGTCTGAAATTCCATAAGTGCTTCAGATTGACCACAATATGATATACCTGAAATTACCCCTCATGAGGGGGGGCAGACCAGGCCACACACCCCGAAACTGAAATTCCAAATATGGCCCTCGAGTTTGTCAGACAAATGCAATTTAATTCTATGATGAAAACTGAGTTTCCTGTGAAAATTTGAGCCAGATCCAACCCATTTAAGGGGTGTTTTGAGCTGAATTTAAAGTTTATGGTACCCTCGCTACATGCACTCTCAATACATGTATTTTGAGCTTGGTATGTATTTCTTAATGAATACACTACTTATTTCTCTTTTAGTGGTGCCCACTCTCGCCAAAAATATGGTTTACAGCCTTACTTCTGCCTTATTGGTCAAAATATGAGCAAACCTTAAGGCACCCCCCAGAAGGCGAATTACAGGCCTGCTGGGGCCCCTATACCACACCAGTAATCACTGCTATACTGGATGTAATTCTAAAACCTATGCAGTCAGATTTAGTAGGTTACAGACTATTTTCTGGCCAAATTTCAGGATTATAGACCAACATTTACTAGTCATTTGGGCTGATTTACATGTATTTTACACCATTTTAACAGCAATATTCGGTTTAAATAATTTCTGTTCAGACATGTAATGCTCCAATTTTTCCTAAAATGTCCTCATTTCTGATCAAAACATGTCTGAAATTCCATAAGTGCTTCAGATTGACCACAATATGATATACCTGAAATTACCCCTCATGAGGGGGGGCAGACCAGGCCACACAGCCCGAAACTGAAATTCCAAATATGGCCCTCGAGTTTGTCAGACAAATGCAATTTAATTCTATGATGAAAACTGAGTTTCCTGTGAAAATTTGAGCCAGATCCAACCCATTTAAGGGGTGTTTTGAGCTGAATTTAAAGTTTATGGTACCCTCGCTACATGCACTCTCAATACATGTATTTTGAGCTTGGTATGTATTTCTTAATGAATACACTACTTATTTCTCTTTTAGTGGTGCCCACTCTCGCCAAAAATATGGTTTACAGCCTTACTTCTGCCTTATTGGTCAAAATATGAGCAAACCTTAAGGCACCCCCCAGAAGGCGAATTACAGGCCTGCTGGGGCCCCTATACCACACCAGTAATCACTGCTATACTGGATGTAATTCTGAAACCTATGCAGTCAGATTTAGTAGGTTACAGACTAATTTCTGGCCAAATTTCAGGATTATAGACCAACATTTACTAGTCATTTGGGCTGATTTACATGTATTTTACACCATTTTAACAGCAATATTCGGTTTAAATAATTTCTGTTCAGACATGTAATGCTCCAATTTTTCCTAAAATGTCCTCATTTCTGATCAAAACATGTCTGAAATTCCATAAGTGCTTCAGATTGACCACAATATGATATACCTGAAATTACCCCTCATGAGGGGGGGCAGACCAGGCCACACACCCCGAAACTGAAATTCCAAATATGGCCCTCGAGTTTGTCAGACAAATGCAATTTAATTCTATGATGAAAACTGAGTTTCCTGTGAAAATTTGAGCCAGATCCAACCCATTTAAGGGGTGTTTTGAGCTGAATTTAAAGTTTATGGTACCCTCGCTACATGCACTCTCAATACATGTATTTTGAGCTTGGTATGTATTTCTTAATGAATACACTACTTATTTCTCTTTTAGTGGTGCCCACTCTCGCCAAAAATATGGTTTACAGCCTTACTTCTGCCTTATTGGTCAAAATATGAGCAAACCTTAAGGCACCCCCCAGAAGGCGAATTACAGGCCTGCTGGGGCCCCTATACCACACCAGTAATCACTGCTATACTGGATGTAATTCTAAAACCTATGCAGTCAGATTTAGTAGGTTACAGACTATTTTCTGGCCAAATTTCAGGATTATAGACCAACATTTACTAGTCATTTGGGCTGATTTACATGTATTTTACACCATTTTAACAGCAATATTCGGTTTAAATAATTTCTGTTCAGACATGTAATGCTCCAATTTTTCCTAAAATGTCCTCATTTCTGATCAAAACATGTCTGAAATTCCATAAGTGCTTCAGATTGACCACAATATGATATACCTGAAATTACCCCTCATGAGGGGGGGCAGACCAGGCCACACACCCCGAAACTGAAATTCCAAATATGGCCCTCGAGTTTGTCAGACAAATGCAATTTAATTCTATGATGAAAACTGAGTTTCCTGTGAAAATTTGAGCCAGATCCAACCCATTTAAGGGGTGTTTTGAGCTGAATTTAAAGTTTATGGTACCCTCGCTACATGCACTCTCAATACATGTATTTTGAGCTTGGTATGTATTTCTTAATGAATACACTACTTATTTCTCTTTTAGTGGTGCCCACTCTCGCCAAAAATATGGTTTACAGCCTTACTTCTGCCTTATTGGTCAAAATATGAGCAAACCTTAAGGCACCCCCCAGAAGGCGAATTACAGGCCTGCTGGGGCCCCTATACCACACCAGTAATCACTGCTATACTGGATGTAATTCTAAAACCTATGCAGTCAGATTTAGTAGGTTACAGACTATTTTCTGGCCAAATTTCAGGATTATAGACCAACATTTACTAGTCATTTGGGCTGATTTACATGTATTTTACACCATTTTAACAGCAATATTCGGTTTAAATAATTTCTGTTCAGACATGTAATGCTCCAATTTTTCCTAAAATGTCCTCATTTCTGATCAAAACATGTCTGAAATTCCATAAGTGCTTCAGATTGACCACAATATGATATACCTGAAATTACCCCTCATGAGGGGGGGCAGACCAGGCCACACACCCCGAAACTGAAATTCCAAATATGGCCCTCGAGTTTGTCAGACAAATGCAATTTAATTCTATGATGAAAACTGAGTTTCCTGTGAAAATTTGAGCCAGATCCAACCCATTTAAGGGGTGTTTTGAGCTGAATTTAAAGTTTATGGTACCCTCGCTACATGCACTCTCAATACATGTATTTTGAGCTTGGTATGTATTTCTTAATGAATACACTACTTATTTCTCTTTTAGTGGTGCCCACTCTCGCCAAAAATATGGTTTACAGCCTTACTTCTGCCTTATTGGTCAAAATATGAGCAAACCTTAAGGCACCCCCCAGAAGGCGAATTACAGGCCTGCTGGGGCCCCTATACCACACCAGTAATCACTGCTATACTGGATGTAATTCTAAAACCTATGCAGTCAGATTTAGTAGGTTACAGACTATTTTCTGGCCAAATTTCAGGATTATAGACCAACATTTACTAGTCATTTGGGCTGATTTACATGTATTTTACACCATTTTAACAGCAATATTCGGTTTAAATAATTTCTGTTCAGACATGTAATGCTCCAATTTTTCCTAAAATGTCCTCATTTCTGATCAAAACATGTCTGAAATTCCATAAGTGCTTCAGATTGACCACAATATGATATACCTGAAATTACCCCTCATGAGGGGGGGCAGACCAGGCCACACACCCCGAAACTGAAATTCCAAATATGGCCCTCGAGTTTGTCAGACAAATGCAATTTAATTCTATGATGAAAACTGAGTTTCCTGTGAAAATTTGAGCCAGATCCAACCCATTTAAGGGGTGTTTTGAGCTGAATTTAAAGTTTATGGTACCCTCGCTACATGCACTCTCAATACATGTATTTTGAGCTTGGTATGTATTTCTTAATGAATACACTACTTATTTCTCTTTTAGTGGTGCCCACTCTCGCCAAAAATATGGTTTACAGCCTTACTTCTGCCTTATTGGTCAAAATATGAGCAAACCTTAAGGCACCCCCCAGAAGGCGAATTACAGGCCTGCTGGGGCCCCTATACCACACCAGTAATCACTGCTATACTGGATGTAATTCTGAAACCTATGCAGTCAGATTTAGTAGGTTACAGACTAATTTCTGGCCAAATTTCAGGATTATAGACCAACATTTACTAGTCATTTGGGCTGATTTACATGTATTTTACACCATTTTAACAGCAATATTCGGTTTAAATAATTTCTGTTCAGACATGTAATGCTCCAATTTTTCCTAAAATGTCCTCATTTCTGATCAAAACATGTCTGAAATTCCATAAGTGCTTCAGATTGACCACAATATGATATACCTGAAATTACCCCTCATGAGGGGGGGCAGACCAGGCCACACACCCCGAAACTGAAATTCCAAATATGGCCCTCGAGTTTGTCAGACAAATGCAATTTAATTCTATGATGAAAACTGAGTTTCCTGTGAAAATTTGAGCCAGATCCAACCCATTTAAGGGGTGTTTTGAGCTGAATTTAAAGTTTATGGTACCCTCGCTACATGCACTCTCAATACATGTATTTTGAGCTTGGTATGTATTTCTTAATGAATACACTACTTATTTCTCTTTTAGTGGTGCCCACTCTCGCCAAAAATATGGTTTACAGCCTTACTTCTGCCTTATTGGTCAAAATATGAGCAAACCTTAAGGCACCCCCCAGAAGGCGAATTACAGGCCTGCTGGGGCCCCTATACCACACCAGTAATCACTGCTATACTGGATGTAATTCTAAAACCTATGCAGTCAGATTTAGTAGGTTACAGACTATTTTCTGGCCAAATTTCAGGATTATAGACCAACATTTACTAGTCATTTGGGCTGATTTACATGTATTTTACACCATTTTAACAGCAATATTCGGTTTAAATAATTTCTGTTCAGACATGTAATGCTCCAATTTTTCCTAAAATGTCCTCATTTCTGATCAAAACATGTCTGAAATTCCATAAGTGCTTCAGATTGACCACAATATGATATACCTGAAATTACCCCTCATGAGGGGGGGCAGACCAGGCCACACACCCCGAAACTGAAATTCCAAATATGGCCCTCGAGTTTGTCAGACAAATGCAATTTAATTCTATGATGAAAACTGAGTTTCCTGTGAAAATTTGAGCCAGATCCAACCCATTTAAGGGGTGTTTTGAGCTGAATTTAAAGTTTATGGTACCCTCGCTACATGCACTCTCAATACATGTATTTTGAGCTTGGTATGTATTTCTTAATGAATACACTACTTATTTCTCTTTTAGTGGTGCCCACTCTCGCCAAAAATATGGTTTACAGCCTTACTTCTGCCTTATTGGTCAAAATATGAGCAAACCTTAAGGCACCCCCCAGAAGGCGAATTACAGGCCTGCTGGGGCCCCTATACCACACCAGTAATCACTGCTATACTGGATGTAATTCTAAAACCTATGCAGTCAGATTTAGTAGGTTACAGACTATTTTCTGGCCAAATTTCAGGATTATAGACCAACATTTACTAGTCATTTGGGCTGATTTACATGTATTTTACACCATTTTAACAGCAATATTCGGTTTAAATAATTTCTGTTCAGACATGTAATGCTCCAATTTTTCCTAAAATGTCCTCATTTCTGATCAAAACATGTCTGAAATTCCATAAGTGCTTCAGATTGACCACAATATGATATACCTGAAATTACCCCTCATGAGGGGGGGCAGACCAGGCCACACACCCCGAAACTGAAATTCCAAATATGGCCCTCGAGTTTGTCAGACAAATGCAATTTAATTCTATGATGAAAACTGAGTTTCCTGTGAAAATTTGAGCCAGATCCAACCCATTTAAGGGGTGTTTTGAGCTGAATTTAAAGTTTATGGTACCCTCGCTACATGCACTCTCAATACATGTATTTTGAGCTTGGTATGTATTTCTTAATGAATACACTACTTATTTCTCTTTTAGTGGTGCCCACTCTCGCCAAAAATATGGTTTACAGCCTTACTTCTGCCTTATTGGTCAAAATATGAGCAAACCTTAAGGCACCCCCCAGAAGGCGAATTACAGGCCTGCTGGGGCCCCTATACCACACCAGTAATCACTGCTATACTGGATGTAATTCTAAAACCTATGCAGTCAGATTTAGTAGGTTACAGACTATTTTCTGGCCAAATTTCAGGATTATAGACCAACATTTACTAGTCATTTGGGCTGATTTACATGTATTTTACACCATTTTAACAGCAATATTCGGTTTAAATAATTTCTGTTCAGACATGTAATGCTCCAATTTTTCCTAAAATGTCCTCATTTCTGATCAAAACATGTCTGAAATTCCATAAGTGCTTCAGATTGACCACAATATGATATACCTGAAATTACCCCTCATGAGGGGGGGCAGACCAGGCCACACACCCCGAAACTGAAATTCCAAATATGGCCCTCGAGTTTGTCAGACAAATGCAATTTAATTCTATGATGAAAACTGAGTTTCCTGTGAAAATTTGAGCCAGATCCAACCCATTTAAGGGGTGTTTTGAGCTGAATTTAAAGTTTATGGTACCCTCGCTACATGCACTCTCAATACATGTATTTTGAGCTTGGTATGTATTTCTTAATGAATACACTACTTATTTCTCTTTTAGTGGTGCCCACTCTCGCCAAAAATATGGTTTACAGCCTTACTTCTGCCTTATTGGTCAAAATATGAGCAAACCTTAAGGCACCCCCCAGAAGGCGAATTACAGGCCTGCTGGGGCCCCTATACCACACCAGTAATCACTGCTATACTGGATGTAATTCTGAAACCTATGCAGTCAGATTTAGTAGGTTACAGACTAATTTCTGGCCAAATTTCAGGATTATAGACCAACATTTACTAGTCATTTGGGCTGATTTACATGTATTTTACACCATTTTAACAGCAATATTCGGTTTAAATAATTTCTGTTCAGACATGTAATGCTCCAATTTTTCCTAAAATGTCCTCATTTCTGATCAAAACATGTCTGAAATTCCATAAGTGCTTCAGATTGACCACAATATGATATACCTGAAATTACCCCTCATGAGGGGGGGCAGACCAGGCCACACACCCCGAAACTGAAATTCCAAATATGGCCCTCGAGTTTGTCAGACAAATGCAATTTAATTCTATGATGAAAACTGAGTTTCCTGTGAAAATTTGAGCCAGATCCAACCCATTTAAGGGGTGTTTTGAGCTGAATTTAAAGTTTATGGTACCCTCGCTACATGCACTCTCAATACATGTATTTTGAGCTTGGTATGTATTTCTTAATGAATACACTACTTATTTCTCTTTTAGTGGTGCCCACTCTCGCCAAAAATATGGTTTACAGCCTTACTTCTGCCTTATTGGTCAAAATATGAGCAAACCTTAAGGCACCCCCCAGAAGGCGAATTACAGGCCTGCTGGGGCCCCTATACCACACCAGTAATCACTGCTATACTGGATGTAATTCTAAAACCTATGCAGTCAGATTTAGTAGGTTACAGACTATTTTCTGGCCAAATTTCAGGATTATAGACCAACATTTACTAGTCATTTGGGCTGATTTACATGTATTTTACACCATTTTAACAGCAATATTCGGTTTAAATAATTTCTGTTCAGACATGTAATGCTCCAATTTTTCCTAAAATGTCCTCATTTCTGATCAAAACATGTCTGAAATTCCATAAGTGCTTCAGATTGACCACAATATGATATACCTGAAATTACCCCTCATGAGGGGGGGCAGACCAGGCCACACACCCCGAAACTGAAATTCCAAATATGGCCCTCGAGTTTGTCAGACAAATGCAATTTAATTCTATGATGAAAACTGAGTTTCCTGTGAAAATTTGAGCCAGATCCAACCCATTTAAGGGGTGTTTTGAGCTGAATTTAAAGTTTATGGTACCCTCGCTACATGCACTCTCAATACATGTATTTTGAGCTTGGTATGTATTTCTTAATGAATACACTACTTATTTCTCTTTTAGTGGTGCCCACTCTCGCCAAAAATATGGTTTACAGCCTTACTTCTGCCTTATTGGTCAAAATATGAGCAAACCTTAAGGCACCCCCCAGAAGGCGAATTACAGGCCTGCTGGGGCCCCTATACCACACCAGTAATCACTGCTATACTGGATGTAATTCTAAAACCTATGCAGTCAGATTTAGTAGGTTACAGACTATTTTCTGGCCAAATTTCAGGATTATAGACCAACATTTACTAGTCATTTGGGCTGATTTACATGTATTTTACACCATTTTAACAGCAATATTCGGTTTAAATAATTTCTGTTCAGACATGTAATGCTCCAATTTTTCCTAAAATGTCCTCATTTCTGATCAAAACATGTCTGAAATTCCATAAGTGCTTCAGATTGACCACAATATGATATACCTGAAATTACCCCTCATGAGGGGGGGCAGACCAGGCCACACACCCCGAAACTGAAATTCCAAATATGGCCCTCGAGTTTGTCAGACAAATGCAATTTAATTCTATGATGAAAACTGAGTTTCCTGTGAAAATTTGAGCCAGATCCAACCCATTTAAGGGGTGTTTTGAGCTGAATTTAAAGTTTATGGTACCCTCGCTACATGCACTCTCAATACATGTATTTTGAGCTTGGTATGTATTTCTTAATGAATACACTACTTATTTCTCTTTTAGTGGTGCCCACTCTCGCCAAAAATATGGTTTACAGCCTTACTTCTGCCTTATTGGTCAAAATATGAGCAAACCTTAAGGCACCCCCCAGAAGGCGAATTACAGGCCTGCTGGGGCCCCTATACCACACCAGTAATCACTGCTATACTGGATGTAATTCTAAAACCTATGCAGTCAGATTTAGTAGGTTACAGACTATTTTCTGGCCAAATTTCAGGATTATAGACCAACATTTACTAGTCATTTGGGCTGATTTACATGTATTTTACACCATTTTAACAGCAATATTCGGTTTAAATAATTTCTGTTCAGACATGTAATGCTCCAATTTTTCCTAAAATGTCCTCATTTCTGATCAAAACATGTCTGAAATTCCATAAGTGCTTCAGATTGACCACAATATGATATACCTGAAATTACCCCTCATGAGGGGGGGCAGACCAGGCCACACACCCCGAAACTGAAATTCCAAATATGGCCCTCGAGTTTGTCAGACAAATGCAATTTAATTCTATGATGAAAACTGAGTTTCCTGTGAAAATTTGAGCCAGATCCAACCCATTTAAGGGGTGTTTTGAGCTGAATTTAAAGTTTATGGTACCCTCGCTACATGCACTCTCAATACATGTATTTTGAGCTTGGTATGTATTTCTTAATGAATACACTACTTATTTCTCTTTTAGTGGTGCCCACTCTCGCCAAAAATATGGTTTACAGCCTTACTTCTGCCTTATTGGTCAAAATATGAGCAAACCTTAAGGCACCCCCCAGAAGGCGAATTACAGGCCTGCTGGGGCCCCTATACCACACCAGTAATCACTGCTATACTGGATGTAATTCTGAAACCTATGCAGTCAGATTTAGTAGGTTACAGACTAATTTCTGGCCAAATTTCAGGATTATAGACCAACATTTACTAGTCATTTGGGCTGATTTACATGTATTTTACACCATTTTAACAGCAATATTCGGTTTAAATAATTTCTGTTCAGACATGTAATGCTCCAATTTTTCCTAAAATGTCCTCATTTCTGATCAAAACATGTCTGAAATTCCATAAGTGCTTCAGATTGACCACAATATGATATACCTGAAATTACCCCTCATGAGGGGGGGCAGACCAGGCCACACACCCCGAAACTGAAATTCCAAATATGGCCCTCGAGTTTGTCAGACAAATGCAATTTAATTCTATGATGAAAACTGAGTTTCCTGTGAAAATTTGAGCCAGATCCAACCCATTTAAGGGGTGTTTTGAGCTGAATTTAAAGTTTATGGTACCCTCGCTACATGCACTCTCAATACATGTATTTTGAGCTTGGTATGTATTTCTTAATGAATACACTACTTATTTCTCTTTTAGTGGTGCCCACTCTCGCCAAAAATATGGTTTACAGCCTTACTTCTGCCTTATTGGTCAAAATATGAGCAAACCTTAAGGCACCCCCCAGAAGGCGAATTACAGGCCTGCTGGGGCCCCTATACCACACCAGTAATCACTGCTATACTGGATGTAATTCTAAAACCTATGCAGTCAGATTTAGTAGGTTACAGACTATTTTCTGGCCAAATTTCAGGATTATAGACCAACATTTACTAGTCATTTGGGCTGATTTACATGTATTTTACACCATTTTAACAGCAATATTCGGTTTAAATAATTTCTGTTCAGACATGTAATGCTCCAATTTTTCCTAAAATGTCCTCATTTCTGATCAAAACATGTCTGAAATTCCATAAGTGCTTCAGATTGACCACAATATGATATACCTGAAATTACCCCTCATGAGGGGGGGCAGACCAGGCCACACACCCCGAAACTGAAATTCCAAATATGGCCCTCGAGTTTGTCAGACAAATGCAATTTAATTCTATGATGAAAACTGAGTTTCCTGTGAAAATTTGAGCCAGATCCAACCCATTTAAGGGGTGTTTTGAGCTGAATTTAAAGTTTATGGTACCCTCGCTACATGCACTCTCAATACATGTATTTTGAGCTTGGTATGTATTTCTTAATGAATACACTACTTATTTCTCTTTTAGTGGTGCCCACTCTCGCCAAAAATATGGTTTACAGCCTTACTTCTGCCTTATTGGTCAAAATATGAGCAAACCTTAAGGCACCCCCCAGAAGGCGAATTACAGGCCTGCTGGGGCCCCTATACCACACCAGTAATCACTGCTATACTGGATGTAATTCTAAAACCTATGCAGTCAGATTTAGTAGGTTACAGACTATTTTCTGGCCAAATTTCAGGATTATAGACCAACATTTACTAGTCATTTGGGCTGATTTACATGTATTTTACACCATTTTAACAGCAATATTCGGTTTAAATAATTTCTGTTCAGACATGTAATGCTCCAATTTTTCCTAAAATGTCCTCATTTCTGATCAAAACATGTCTGAAATTCCATAAGTGCTTCAGATTGACCACAATATGATATACCTGAAATTACCCCTCATGAGGGGGGGCAGACCAGGCCACACACCCCGAAACTGAAATTCCAAATATGGCCCTCGAGTTTGTCAGACAAATGCAATTTAATTCTATGATGAAAACTGAGTTTCCTGTGAAAATTTGAGCCAGATCCAACCCATTTAAGGGGTGTTTTGAGCTGAATTTAAAGTTTATGGTACCCTCGCTACATGCACTCTCAATACATGTATTTTGAGCTTGGTATGTATTTCTTAATGAATACACTACTTATTTCTCTTTTAGTGGTGCCCACTCTCGCCAAAAATATGGTTTACAGCCTTACTTCTGCCTTATTGGTCAAAATATGAGCAAACCTTAAGGCACCCCCCAGAAGGCGAATTACAGGCCTGCTGGGGCCCCTATACCACACCAGTAATCACTGCTATACTGGATGTAATTCTAAAACCTATGCAGTCAGATTTAGTAGGTTACAGACTATTTTCTGGCCAAATTTCAGGATTATAGACCAACATTTACTAGTCATTTGGGCTGATTTACATGTATTTTACACCATTTTAACAGCAATATTCGGTTTAAATAATTTCTGTTCAGACATGTAATGCTCCAATTTTTCCTAAAATGTCCTCATTTCTGATCAAAACATGTCTGAAATTCCATAAGTGCTTCAGATTGACCACAATATGATATACCTGAAATTACCCCTCATGAGGGGGGGCAGACCAGGCCACACACCCCGAAACTGAAATTCCAAATATGGCCCTCGAGTTTGTCAGACAAATGCAATTTAATTCTATGATGAAAACTGAGTTTCCTGTGAAAATTTGAGCCAGATCCAACCCATTTAAGGGGTGTTTTGAGCTGAATTTAAAGTTTATGGTACCCTCGCTACATGCACTCTCAATACATGTATTTTGAGCTTGGTATGTATTTCTTAATGAATACACTACTTATTTCTCTTTTAGTGGTGCCCACTCTCGCCAAAAATATGGTTTACAGCCTTACTTCTGCCTTATTGGTCAAAATATGAGCAAACCTTAAGGCACCCCCCAGAAGGCGAATTACAGGCCTGCTGGGGCCCCTATACCACACCAGTAATCACTGCTATACTGGATGTAATTCTAAAACCTATGCAGTCAGATTTAGTAGGTTACAGACTATTTTCTGGCCAAATTTCAGGATTATAGACCAACATTTACTAGTCATTTGGGCTGATTTACATGTATTTTACACCATTTTAACAGCAATATTCGGTTTAAATAATTTCTGTTCAGACATGTAATGCTCCAATTTTTCCTAAAATGTCCTCATTTCTGATCAAAACATGTCTGAAATTCCATAAGTGCTTCAGATTGACCACAATATGATATACCTGAAATTACCCCTCATGAGGGGGGGCAGACCAGGCCACACACCCCGAAACTGAAATTCCAAATATGGCCCTCGAGTTTGTCAGACAAATGCAATTTAATTCTATGATGAAAACTGAGTTTCCTGTGAAAATTTGAGCCAGATCCAACCCATTTAAGGGGTGTTTTGAGCTGAATTTAAAGTTTATGGTACCCTCGCTACATGCACTCTCAATACATGTATTTTGAGCTTGGTATGTATTTCTTAATGAATACACTACTTATTTCTCTTTTAGTGGTGCCCACTCTCGCCAAAAATATGGTTTACAGCCTTACTTCTGCCTTATTGGTCAAAATATGAGCAAACCTTAAGGCACCCCCCAGAAGGCGAATTACAGGCCTGCTGGGGCCCCTATACCACACCAGTAATCACTGCTATACTGGATGTAATTCTAAAACCTATGCAGTCAGATTTAGTAGGTTACAGACTATTTTCTGGCCAAATTTCAGGATTATAGACCAACATTTACTAGTCATTTGGGCTGATTTACATGTATTTTACACCATTTTAACAGCAATATTCGGTTTAAATAATTTCTGTTCAGACATGTAATGCTCCAATTTTTCCTAAAATGTCCTCATTTCTGATCAAAACATGTCTGAAATTCCATAAGTGCTTCAGATTGACCACAATATGATATACCTGAAATTACCCCTCATGAGGGGGGGCAGACCAGGCCACACACCCCGAAACTGAAATTCCAAATATGGCCCTCGAGTTTGTCAGACAAATGCAATTTAATTCTATGATGAAAACTGAGTTTCCTGTGAAAATTTGAGCCAGATCCAACCCATTTAAGGGGTGTTTTGAGCTGAATTTAAAGTTTATGGTACCCTCGCTACATGCACTCTCAATACATGTATTTTGAGCTTGGTATGTATTTCTTAATGAATACACTACTTATTTCTCTTTTAGTGGTGCCCACTCTCGCCAAAAATATGGTTTACAGCCTTACTTCTGCCTTATTGGTCAAAATATGAGCAAACCTTAAGGCACCCCCCAGAAGGCGAATTACAGGCCTGCTGGGGCACCTATACCACACCAGTAATCACTGCTATACTGGATGTAATTCTAAAACCTATGCAGTCAGATTTAGTAGGTTACAGACTATTTTCTGGCCAAATTTCAGGATTATAGACCAACATTTACTAGTCATTTGGGCTGATTTACATGTATTTTACACCATTTTAACAGCAATATTCGGTTTAAATAATTTCTGTTCAGACATGTAATGCTCCAATTTTTCCTAAAATGTCCTCATTTCTGATCAAAACATGTCTGAAATTCCATAAGTGCTTCAGATTGACCACAATATGATATACCTGAAATTACCCCTCATGAGGGGGGGCAGACCAGGCCACACACCCCGAAACTGAAATTCCAAATATGGCCCTCGAGTTTGTCAGACAAATGCAATTTAATTCTATGATGAAAACTGAGTTTCCTGTGAAAATTTGAGCCAGATCCAACCCATTTAAGGGGTGTTTTGAGCTGAATTTAAAGTTTATGGTACCCTCGCTACATGCACTCTCAATACATGTATTTTGAGCTTGGTATGTATTTCTTAATGAATACACTACTTATTTCTCTTTTAGTGGTGCCCACTCTCGCCAAAAATATGGTTTACAGCCTTACTTCTGCCTTATTGGTCAAAATATGAGCAAACCTTAAGGCACCCCCCAGAAGGCGAATTACAGGCCTGCTGGGGCCCCTATACCACACCAGTAATCACTGCTATACTGGATGTAATTCTAAAACCTATGCAGTCAGATTTAGTAGGTTACAGACTATTTTCTGGCCAAATTTCAGGATTATAGACCAACATTTACTAGTCATTTGGGCTGATTTACATGTATTTTACACCATTTTAACAGCAATATTCGGTTTAAATAATTTCTGTTCAGACATGTAATGCTCCAATTTTTCCTAAAATGTCCTCATTTCTGATCAAAACATGTCTGAAATTCCATAAGTGCTTCAGATTGACCACAATATGATATACCTGAAATTACCCCTCATGAGGGGGGGCAGACCAGGCCACACACCCCGAAACTGAAATTCCAAATATGGCCCTCGAGTTTGTCAGACAAATGCAATTTAATTCTATGATGAAAACTGAGTTTCCTGTGAAAATTTGAGCCAGATCCAACCCATTTAAGGGGTGTTTTGAGCTGAATTTAAAGTTTATGGTACCCTCGCTACATGCACTCTCAATACATGTATTTTGAGCTTGGTATGTATTTCTTAATGAATACACTACTTATTTCTCTTTTAGTGGTGCCCACTCTCGCCAAAAATATGGTTTACAGCCTTACTTCTGCCTTATTGGTCAAAATATGAGCAAACCTTAAGGCACCCCCCAGAAGGCGAATTACAGGCCTGCTGGGGCCCCTATACCACACCAGTAATCACTGCTATACTGGATGTAATTCTAAAACCTATGCAGTCAGATTTAGTAGGTTACAGACTATTTTCTGGCCAAATTTCAGGATTATAGACCAACATTTACTAGTCATTTGGGCTGATTTACATGTATTTTACACCATTTTAACAGCAATATTCGGTTTAAATAATTTCTGTTCAGACATGTAATGCTCCAATTTTTCCTAAAATGTCCTCATTTCTGATCAAAACATGTCTGAAATTCCATAAGTGCTTCAGATTGACCACAATATGATATACCTGAAATTACCCCTCATGAGGGGGGGCAGACCAGGCCACACACCCCGAAACTGAAATTCCAAATATGGCCCTCGAGTTTGTCAGACAAATGCAATTTAATTCTATGATGAAAACTGAGTTTCCTGTGAAAATTTGAGCCAGATCCAACCCATTTAAGGGGTGTTTTGAGCTGAATTTAAAGTTTATGGTACCCTCGCTACATGCACTCTCAATACATGTATTTTGAGCTTGGTATGTATTTCTTAATGAATACACTACTTATTTCTCTTTTAGTGGTGCCCACTCTCGCCAAAAATATGGTTTACAGCCTTACTTCTGCCTTATTGGTCAAAATATGAGCAAACCTTAAGGCACCCCCCAGAAGGCGAATTACAGGCCTGCTGGGGCACCTATACCACACCAGTAATCACTGCTATACTGGATGTAATTCTAAAACCTATGCAGTCAGATTTAGTAGGTTACAGACTATTTTCTGGCCAAATTTCAGGATTATAGACCAACATTTACTAGTCATTTGGGCTGATTTACATGTATTTTACACCATTTTAACAGCAATATTCGGTTTAAATAATTTCTGTTCAGACATGTAATGCTCCAATTTTTCCTAAAATGTCGTCATTTCTGATCAAAACATGTCTGAAATTCCATAAGTGCTTCAGATTGACCACAATATGATATACCTGAAATTACCCCTCATGAGGGGGGGCAGACCAGGCCACACACCCCGAAACTGAAATTCCAAATATGGCCCTCGAGTTTGTCAGACAAATGCAATTTAATTCTATGATGAAAACTGAGTTTCCTGTGAAAATTTGAGCCAGATCCAACCCATTTAAGGGGTGTTTTGAGCTGAATTTAAAGTTTATGGTACCCTCGCTACATGCACTCTCAATACATGTATTTTGAGCTTGGTATGTATTTCTTAATGAATACACTACTTATTTCTCTTTTAGTGGTGCCCACTCTCGCCAAAAATATGGTTTACAGCCTTACTTCTGCCTTATTGGTCAAAATATGAGCAAACCTTAAGGCACCCCCCAGAAGGCGAATTACAGGCCTGCTGGGGCCCCTATACCACACCAGTAATCACTGCTATACTGGATGTAATTCTAAAACCTATGCAGTCAGATTTAGTAGGTTACAGACTATTTTCTGGCCAAATTTCAGGATTATAGACCAACATTTACTAGTCATTTGGGCTGATTTACATGTATTTTACACCATTTTAACAGCAATATTCGGTTTAAATAATTTCTGTTCAGACATGTAATGCTCCAATTTTTCCTAAAATGTCCTCATTTCTGATCAAAACATGTCTGAAATTCCATAAGTGCTTCAGATTGACCACAATATGATATACCTGAAATTACCCCTCATGAGGGGGGGCAGACCAGGCCACACACCCCGAAACTGAAATTCCAAATATGGCCCTCGAGTTTGTCAGACAAATGCAATTTAATTCTATGATGAAAACTGAGTTTCCTGTGAAAATTTGAGCCAGATCCAACCCATTTAAGGGGTGTTTTGAGCTGAATTTAAAGTTTATGGTACCCTCGCTACATGCACTCTCAATACATGTATTTTGAGCTTGGTATGTATTTCTTAATGAATACACTACTTATTTCTCTTTTAGTGGTGCCCACTCTCGCCAAAAATATGGTTTACAGCCTTACTTCTGCCTTATTGGTCAAAATATGAGCAAACCTTAAGGCACCCCCCAGAAGGCGAATTACAGGCCTGCTGGGGCCCCTATACCACACCAGTAATCACTGCTATACTGGATGTAATTCTAAAACCTATGCAGTCAGATTTAGTAGGTTACAGACTATTTTCTGGCCAAATTTCAGGATTATAGACCAACATTTACTAGTCATTTGGGCTGATTTACATGTATTTTACACCATTTTAACAGCAATATTCGGTTTAAATAATTTCTGTTCAGACATGTAATGCTCCAATTTTTCCTAAAATGTCCTCATTTCTGATCAAAACATGTCTGAAATTCCATAAGTGCTTCAGATTGACCACAATATGATATACCTGAAATTACCCCTCATGAGGGGGGGCAGACCAGGCCACACACCCCGAAACTGAAATTCCAAATATGGCCCTCGAGTTTGTCAGACAAATGCAATTTAATTCTATGATGAAAACTGAGTTTCCTGTGAAAATTTGAGCCAGATCCAACCCATTTAAGGGGTGTTTTGAGCTGAATTTAAAGTTTATGGTACCCTCGCTACATGCACTCTCAATACATGTATTTTGAGCTTGGTATGTATTTCTTAATGAATACACTACTTATTTCTCTTTTAGTGGTGCCCACTCTCGCCAAAAATATGGTTTACAGCCTTACTTCTGCCTTATTGGTCAAAATATGAGCAAACCTTAAGGCACCCCCCAGAAGGCGAATTACAGGCCTGCTGGGGCCCCTATACCACACCAGTAATCACTGCTATACTGGATGTAATTCTAAAACCTATGCAGTCAGATTTAGTAGGTTACAGACTATTTTCTGGCCAAATTTCAGGATTATAGACCAACATTTACTAGTCATTTGGGCTGATTTACATGTATTTTACACCATTTTAACAGCAATATTCGGTTTAAATAATTTCTGTTCAGACATGTAATGCTCCAATTTTTCCTAAAATGTCCTCATTTCTGATCAAAACATGTCTGAAATTCCATAAGTGCTTCAGATTGACCACAATATGATATACCTGAAATTACCCCTCATGAGGGGGGGCAGACCAGGCCACACACCCCGAAACTGAAATTCCAAATATGGCCCTCGAGTTTGTCAGACAAATGCAATTTAATTCTATGATGAAAACTGAGTTTCCTGTGAAAATTTGAGCCAGATCCAACCCATTTAAGGGGTGTTTTGAGCTGAATTTAAAGTTTATGGTACCCTCGCTACATGCACTCTCAATACATGTATTTTGAGCTTGGTATGTATTTCTTAATGAATACACTACTTATTTCTCTTTTAGTGGTGCCCACTCTCGCCAAAAATATGGTTTACAGCCTTACTTCTGCCTTATTGGTCAAAATATGAGCAAACCTTAAGGCACCCCCCAGAAGGCGAATTACAGGCCTGCTGGGGCCCCTATACCACACCAGTAATCACTGCTATACTGGATGTAATTCTAAAACCTATGCAGTCAGATTTAGTAGGTTACAGACTATTTTCTGGCCAAATTTCAGGATTATAGACCAACATTTACTAGTCATTTGGGCTGATTTACATGTATTTTACACCATTTTAACAGCAATATTCGGTTTAAATAATTTCTGTTCAGACATGTAATGCTCCAATTTTTCCTAAAATGTCCTCATTTCTGATCAAAACATGTCTGAAATTCCATAAGTGCTTCAGATTGACCACAATATGATATACCTGAAATTACCCCTCATGAGGGGGGGCAGACCAGGCCACACACCCCGAAACTGAAATTCCAAATATGGCCCTCGAGTTTGTCAGACAAATGCAATTTAATTCTATGATGAAAACTGAGTTTCCTGTGAAAATTTGAGCCAGATCCAACCCATTTAAGGGGTGTTTTGAGCTGAATTTAAAGTTTATGGTACCCTCGCTACATGCACTCTCAATACATGTATTTTGAGCTTGGTATGTATTTCTTAATGAATACACTACTTATTTCTCTTTTAGTGGTGCCCACTCTCGCCAAAAATATGGTTTACAGCCTTACTTCTGCCTTATTGGTCAAAATATGAGCAAACCTTAAGGCACCCCCCAGAAGGCGAATTACAGGCCTGCTGGGGCCCCTATACCACACCAGTAATCACTGCTATACTGGATGTAATTCTAAAACCTATGCAGTCAGATTTAGTAGGTTACAGACTATTTTCTGGCCAAATTTCAGGATTATAGACCAACATTTACTAGTCATTTGGGCTGATTTACATGTATTTTACACCATTTTAACAGCAATATTCGGTTTAAATAATTTCTGTTCAGACATGTAATGCTCCAATTTTTCCTAAAATGTCCTCATTTCTGATCAAAACATGTCTGAAATTCCATAAGTGCTTCAGATTGACCACAATATGATATACCTGAAATTACCCCTCATGAGGGGGGGCAGACCAGGCCACACACCCCGAAACTGAAATTCCAAATATGGCCCTCGAGTTTGTCAGACAAATGCAATTTAATTCTATGATGAAAACTGAGTTTCCTGTGAAAATTTGAGCCAGATCCAACCCATTTAAGGGGTGTTTTGAGCTGAATTTAAAGTTTATGGTACCCTCGCTACATGCACTCTCAATACATGTATTTTGAGCTTGGTATGTATTTCTTAATGAATACACTACTTATTTCTCTTTTAGTGGTGCCCACTCTCGCCAAAAATATGGTTTACAGCCTTACTTCTGCCTTATTGGTCAAAATATGAGCAAACCTTAAGGCACCCCCCAGAAGGCGAATTACAGGCCTGCTGGGGCCCCTATACCACACCAGTAATCACTGCTATACTGGATGTAATTCTAAAACCTATGCAGTCAGATTTAGTAGGTTACAGACTATTTTCTGGCCAAATTTCAGGATTATAGACCAACATTTACTAGTCATTTGGGCTGATTTACATGTATTTTACACCATTTTAACAGCAATATTCGGTTTAAATAATTTCTGTTCAGACATGTAATGCTCCAATTTTTCCTAAAATGTCCTCATTTCTGATCAAAACATGTCTGAAATTCCATAAGTGCTTCAGATTGACCACAATATGATATACCTGAAATTACCCCTCATGAGGGGGGGCAGACCAGGCCACACACCCCGAAACTGAAATTCCAAATATGGCCCTCGAGTTTGTCAGACAAATGCAATTTAATTCTATGATGAAAACTGAGTTTCCTGTGAAAATTTGAGCCAGATCCAACCCATTTAAGGGGTGTTTTGAGCTGAATTTAAAGTTTATGGTACCCTCGCTACATGCACTCTCAATACATGTATTTTGAGCTTGGTATGTATTTCTTAATGAATACACTACTTATTTCTCTTTTAGTGGTGCCCACTCTCGCCAAAAATATGGTTTACAGCCTTACTTCTGCCTTATTGGTCAAAATATGAGCAAACCTTAAGGCACCCCCCAGAAGGCGAATTACAGGCCTGCTGGGGCCCCTATACCACACCAGTAATCACTGCTATACTGGATGTAATTCTAAAACCTATGCAGTCAGATTTAGTAGGTTACAGACTATTTTCTGGCCAAATTTCAGGATTATAGACCAACATTTACTAGTCATTTGGGCTGATTTACATGTATTTTACACCATTTTAACAGCAATATTCGGTTTAAATAATTTCTGTTCAGACATGTAATGCTCCAATTTTTCCTAAAATGTCCTCATTTCTGATCAAAACATGTCTGAAATTCCATAAGTGCTTCAGATTGACCACAATATGATATACCTGAAATTACCCCTCATGAGGGGGGGCAGACCAGGCCACACACCCCGAAACTGAAATTCCAAATATGGCCCTCGAGTTTGTCAGACAAATGCAATTTAATTCTATGATGAAAACTGAGTTTCCTGTGAAAATTTGAGCCAGATCCAACCCATTTAAGGGGTGTTTTGAGCTGAATTTAAAGTTTATGGTACCCTCGCTACATGCACTCTCAATACATGTATTTTGAGCTTGGTATGTATTTCTTAATGAATACACTACTTATTTCTCTTTTAGTGGTGCCCACTCTCGCCAAAAATATGGTTTACAGCCTTACTTCTGCCTTATTGGTCAAAATATGAGCAAACCTTAAGGCACCCCCCAGAAGGCGAATTACAGGCCTGCTGGGGCCCCTATACCACACCAGTAATCACTGCTATACTGGATGTAATTCTGAAACCTATGCAGTCAGATTTAGTAGGTTACAGACTAATTTCTGGCCAAATTTCAGGATTATAGACCAACATTTACTAGTCATTTGGGCTGATTTACATGTATTTTACACCATTTTAACAGCAATATTCGGTTTAAATAATTTCTGTTCAGACATGTAATGCTCCAATTTTTCCTAAAATGTCCTCATTTCTGATCAAAACATGTCTGAAATTCCATAAGTGCTTCAGATTGACCACAATATGATATACCTGAAATTACCCCTCATGAGGGGGGGCAGACCAGGCCACACACCCCGAAACTGAAATTCCAAATATGGCCCTCGAGTTTGTCAGACAAATGCAATTTAATTCTATGATGAAAACTGAGTTTCCTGTGAAAATTTGAGCCAGATCCAACCCATTTAAGGGGTGTTTTGAGCTGAATTTAAAGTTTATGGTACCCTCGCTACATGCACTCTCAATACATGTATTTTGAGCTTGGTATGTATTTCTTAATGAATACACTACTTATTTCTCTTTTAGTGGTGCCCACTCTCGCCAAAAATATGGTTTACAGCCTTACTTCTGCCTTATTGGTCAAAATATGAGCAAACCTTAAGGCACCCCCCAGAAGGCGAATTACAGGCCTGCTGGGGCCCCTATACCACACCAGTAATCACTGCTATACTGGATGTAATTCTAAAACCTATGCAGTCAGATTTAGTAGGTTACAGACTATTTTCTGGCCAAATTTCAGGATTATAGACCAACATTTACTAGTCATTTGGGCTGATTTACATGTATTTTACACCATTTTAACAGCAATATTCGGTTTAAATAATTTCTGTTCAGACATGTAATGCTCCAATTTTTCCTAAAATGTCCTCATTTCTGATCAAAACATGTCTGAAATTCCATAAGTGCTTCAGATTGACCACAATATGATATACCTGAAATTACCCCTCATGAGGGGGGGCAGACCAGGCCACACACCCCGAAACTGAAATTCCAAATATGGCCCTCGAGTTTGTCAGACAAATGCAATTTAATTCTATGATGAAAACTGAGTTTCCTGTGAAAATTTGAGCCAGATCCAACCCATTTAAGGGGTGTTTTGAGCTGAATTTAAAGTTTATGGTACCCTCGCTACATGCACTCTCAATACATGTATTTTGAGCTTGGTATGTATTTCTTAATGAATACACTACTTATTTCTCTTTTAGTGGTGCCCACTCTCGCCAAAAATATGGTTTACAGCCTTACTTCTGCCTTATTGGTCAAAATATGAGCAAACCTTAAGGCACCCCCCAGAAGGCGAATTACAGGCCTGCTGGGGCCCCTATACCACACCAGTAATCACTGCTATACTGGATGTAATTCTAAAACCTATGCAGTCAGATTTAGTAGGTTACAGACTATTTTCTGGCCAAATTTCAGGATTATAGACCAACATTTACTAGTCATTTGGGCTGATTTACATGTATTTTACACCATTTTAACAGCAATATTCGGTTTAAATAATTTCTGTTCAGACATGTAATGCTCCAATTTTTCCTAAAATGTCCTCATTTCTGATCAAAACATGTCTGAAATTCCATAAGTGCTTCAGATTGACCACAATATGATATACCTGAAATTACCCCTCATGAGGGGGGGCAGACCAGGCCACACACCCCGAAACTGAAATTCCAAATATGGCCCTCGAGTTTGTCAGACAAATGCAATTTAATTCTATGATGAAAACTGAGTTTCCTGTGAAAATTTGAGCCAGATCCAACCCATTTAAGGGGTGTTTTGAGCTGAATTTAAAGTTTATGGTACCCTCGCTACATGCACTCTCAATACATGTATTTTGAGCTTGGTATGTATTTCTTAATGAATACACTACTTATTTCTCTTTTAGTGGTGCCCACTCTCGCCAAAAATATGGTTTACAGCCTTACTTCTGCCTTATTGGTCAAAATATGAGCAAACCTTAAGGCACCCCCCAGAAGGCGAATTACAGGCCTGCTGGGGCCCCTATACCACACCAGTAATCACTGCTATACTGGATGTAATTCTGAAACCTATGCAGTCAGATTTAGTAGGTTACAGACTAATTTCTGGCCAAATTTCAGGATTATAGACCAACATTTACTAGTCATTTGGGCTGATTTACATGTATTTTACACCATTTTAACAGCAATATTCGGTTTAAATAATTTCTGTTCAGACATGTAATGCTCCAATTTTTCCTAAAATGTCCTCATTTCTGATCAAAACATGTCTGAAATTCCATAAGTGCTTCAGATTGACCACAATATGATATACCTGAAATTACCCCTCATGAGGGGGGGCAGACCAGGCCACACACCCCGAAACTGAAATTCCAAATATGGCCCTCGAGTTTGTCAGACAAATGCAATTTAATTCTATGATGAAAACTGAGTTTCCTGTGAAAATTTGAGCCAGATCCAACCCATTTAAGGGGTGTTTTGAGCTGAATTTAAAGTTTATGGTACCCTCGCTACATGCACTCTCAATACATGTATTTTGAGCTTGGTATGTATTTCTTAATGAATACACTACTTATTTCTCTTTTAGTGGTGCCCACTCTCGCCAAAAATATGGTTTACAGCCTTACTTCTGCCTTATTGGTCAAAATATGAGCAAACCTTAAGGCACCCCCCAGAAGGCGAATTACAGGCCTGCTGGGGCCCCTATACCACACCAGTAATCACTGCTATACTGGATGTAATTCTAAAACCTATGCAGTCAGATTTAGTAGGTTACAGACTATTTTCTGGCCAAATTTCAGGATTATAGACCAACATTTACTAGTCATTTGGGCTGATTTACATGTATTTTACACCATTTTAACAGCAATATTCGGTTTAAATAATTTCTGTTCAGACATGTAATGCTCCAATTTTTCCTAAAATGTCCTCATTTCTGATCAAAACATGTCTGAAATTCCATAAGTGCTTCAGATTGACCACAATATGATATACCTGAAATTACCCCTCATGAGGGGGGGCAGACCAGGCCACACACCCCGAAACTGAAATTCCAAATATGGCCCTCGAGTTTGTCAGACAAATGCAATTTAATTCTATGATGAAAACTGAGTTTCCTGTGAAAATTTGAGCCAGATCCAACCCATTTAAGGGGTGTTTTGAGCTGAATTTAAAGTTTATGGTACCCTCGCTACATGCACTCTCAATACATGTATTTTGAGCTTGGTATGTATTTCTTAATGAATACACTACTTATTTCTCTTTTAGTGGTGCCCACTCTCGCCAAAAATATGGTTTACAGCCTTACTTCTGCCTTATTGGTCAAAATATGAGCAAACCTTAAGGCACCCCCCAGAAGGCGAATTACAGGCCTGCTGGGGCCCCTATACCACACCAGTAATCACTGCTATACTGGATGTAATTCTAAAACCTATGCAGTCAGATTTAGTAGGTTACAGACTATTTTCTGGCCAAATTTCAGGATTATAGACCAACATTTACTAGTCATTTGGGCTGATTTACATGTATTTTACACCATTTTAACAGCAATATTCGGTTTAAATAATTTCTGTTCAGACATGTAATGCTCCAATTTTTCCTAAAATGTCCTCATTTCTGATCAAAACATGTCTGAAATTCCATAAGTGCTTCAGATTGACCACAATATGATATACCTGAAATTACCCCTCATGAGGGGGGGCAGACCAGGCCACACACCCCGAAACTGAAATTCCAAATATGGCCCTCGAGTTTGTCAGACAAATGCAATTTAATTCTATGATGAAAACTGAGTTTCCTGTGAAAATTTGAGCCAGATCCAACCCATTTAAGGGGTGTTTTGAGCTGAATTTAAAGTTTATGGTACCCTCGCTACATGCACTCTCAATACATGTATTTTGAGCTTGGTATGTATTTCTTAATGAATACACTACTTATTTCTCTTTTAGTGGTGCCCACTCTCGCCAAAAATATGGTTTACAGCCTTACTTCTGCCTTATTGGTCAAAATATGAGCAAACCTTAAGGCACCCCCCAGAAGGCGAATTACAGGCCTGCTGGGGCCCCTATACCACACCAGTAATCACTGCTATACTGGATGTAATTCTAAAACCTATGCAGTCAGATTTAGTAGGTTACAGACTATTTTCTGGCCAAATTTCAGGATTATAGACCAACATTTACTAGTCATTTGGGCTGATTTACATGTATTTTACACCATTTTAACAGCAATATTCGGTTTAAATAATTTCTGTTCAGACATGTAATGCTCCAATTTTTCCTAAAATGTCCTCATTTCTGATCAAAACATGTCTGAAATTCCATAAGTGCTTCAGATTGACCACAATATGATATA
The DNA here is from genome assembly GCA_964017235.1 of Sabellastarte sp. h YS-2021. Classification (NCBI taxonomy): domain Eukaryota; kingdom Metazoa; phylum Annelida; class Polychaeta; order Sabellida; family Sabellidae; genus Sabellastarte; species Sabellastarte sp. h YS-2021. Next base: position 27,557 of record CAXHLB010000525.1, on the reverse strand, counting down.
CCTGAAATTACCCCTCATGAGGGGGGGCAGACCAGGCCACACACCCCGAAACTGAAATTCCAAATATGGCCCTCGAGTTTGTCAGACAAATGCAATTTAATTCTATGATGAAAACTGAGTTTCCTGTGAAAATTTGAGCCAGATCCAACCCATTTAAGGGGTGTTTTGAGCTGAATTTAAAGTTTATGGTACCCTCGCTACATGCACTCTCAATACATGTATTTTGAGCTTGGTATGTATTTCTTAATGAATACACTACTTATTTCTCTTTTAGTGGTGCCCACTCTCGCCAAAAATATGGTTTACAGCCTTACTTCTGCCTTATTGGTCAAAATATGAGCAAACCTTAAGGCACCCCCCAGAAGGCGAATTACAGGCCTGCTGGGGCCCCTATACCACACCAGTAATCACTGCTATACTGGATGTAATTCTAAAACCTATGCAGTCAGATTTAGTAGGTTACAGACTATTTTCTGGCCAAATTTCAGGATTATAGACCAACATTTACTAGTCATTTGGGCTGATTTACATGTATTTTACACCATTTTAACAGCAATATTCGGTTTAAATAATTTCTGTTCAGACATGTAATGCTCCAATTTTTCCTAAAATGTCCTCATTTCTGATCAAAACATGTCTGAAATTCCATAAGTGCTTCAGATTGACCACAATATGATATACCTGAAATTACCCCTCATGAGGGGGGGCAGACCAGGCCACACACCCCGAAACTGAAATTCCAAATATGGCCCTCGAGTTTGTCAGACAAATGCAATTTAATTCTATGATGAAAACTGAGTTTCCTGTGAAAATTTGAGCCAGATCCAACCCATTTAAGGGGTGTTTTGAGCTGAATTTAAAGTTTATGGTACCCTCGCTACATGCACTCTCAATACATGTATTTTGAGCTTGGTATGTATTTCTTAATGAATACACTACTTATTTCTCTTTTAGTGGTGCCCACTCTCGCCAAAAATATGGTTTACAGCCTTACTTCTGCCTTATTGGTCAAAATATGAGCAAACCTTAAGGCACCCCCCAGAAGGCGAATTACAGGCCTGCTGGGGCCCCTATACCACACCAGTAATCACTGCTATACTGGATGTAATTCTAAAACCTATGCAGTCAGATTTAGTAGGTTACAGACTATTTTCTGGCCAAATTTCAGGATTATAGACCAACATTTACTAGTCATTTGGGCTGATTTACATGTATTTTACACCATTTTAACAGCAATATTCGGTTTAAATAATTTCTGTTCAGACATGTAATGCTCCAATTTTTCCTAAAATGTCCTCATTTCTGATCAAAACATGTCTGAAATTCCATAAGTGCTTCAGATTGACCACAATATGATATACCTGAAATTACCCCTCATGAGGGGGGGCAGACCAGGCCACACACCCCGAAACTGAAATTCCAAATATGGCCCTCGAGTTTGTCAGACAAATGCAATTTAATTCTATGATGAAAACTGAGTTTCCTGTGAAAATTTGAGCCAGATCCAACCCATTTAAGGGGTGTTTTGAGCTGAATTTAAAGTTTATGGTACCCTCGCTACATGCACTCTCAATACATGTATTTTGAGCTTGGTATGTATTTCTTAATGAATACACTACTTATTTCTCTTTTAGTGGTGCCCACTCTCGCCAAAAATATGGTTTACAGCCTTACTTCTGCCTTATTGGTCAAAATATGAGCAAACCTTAAGGCACCCCCCAGAAGGCGAATTACAGGCCTGCTGGGGCCCCTATACCACACCAGTAATCACTGCTATACTGGATGTAATTCTGAAACCTATGCAGTCAGATTTAGTAGGTTACAGACTAATTTCTGGCCAAATTTCAGGATTATAGACCAACATTTACTAGTCATTTGGGCTGATTTACATGTATTTTACACCATTTTAACAGCAATATTCGGTTTAAATAATTTCTGTTCAGACATGTAATGCTCCAATTTTTCCTAAAATGTCCTCATTTCTGATCAAAACATGTCTGAAATTCCATAAGTGCTTCAGATTGACCACAATATGATATACCTGAAATTACCCCTCATGAGGGGGGGCAGACCAGGCCACACACCCCAAAATTGAAATTCCAAATATGGCCCTCGAGTTTGTCAGACAAATGCAATTTAATTCTATGATGAAAACTGAGTTTCCTGTGAAAATTTGAGCCAGATCCAACCCATTTAAGGGGTGTTTTGAGCTGAATTTAAAGTTTATGGTACCCTCGCTACATGCACTCTCAATACATGTATTTTGAGCTTGGTATGTATTTCTTAATGAATACACTACTTATTTCTCTTTTAGTGGTGCCCACTCTCGCCAAAAATATGGTTTACAGCCTTACTTCTGCCTTATTGGTCAAAATATGAGCAAACCTTAAGGCACCCCCCAGAAGGCGAATTACAGGCCTGCTGGGGCCCCTATACCACACCAGTAATCACTGCTATACTGGATGTAATTCTGAAACCTATGCAGTCAGATTTAGTAGGTTACAGACTAATTTCTGGCCAAATTTCAGGATTATAGACCAACATTTACTAGTCATTTGGGCTGATTTACATGTATTTTACACCATTTTAACAGCAATATTCGGTTTAAATAATTTCTGTTCAGACATGTAATGCTCCAATTTTTCCTAAAATGTCCTCATTTCTGATCAAAACATGTCTGAAATTCCATAAGTGCTTCAGATTGACCACAATATGATATACCTGAAATTACCCCTCATGAGGGGGGGCAGACCAGGCCACACACCCCGAAACTGAAATTCCAAATATGGCCCTCGAGTTTGTCAGACAAATGCAATTTAATTCTATGATGAAAACTGAGTTTCCTGTGAAAATTTGAGCCAGATCCAACCCATTTAAGGGGTGTTTTGAGCTGAATTTAAAGTTTATGGTACCCTCGCTACATGCACTCTCAATACATGTATTTTGAGCTTGGTATGTATTTCTTAATGAATACACTACTTATTTCTCTTTTAGTGGTGCCCACTCTCGCCAAAAATATGGTTTACAGCCTTACTTCTGCCTTATTGGTCAAAATATGAGCAAACCTTAAGGCACCCCCCAGAAGGCGAATTACAGGCCTGCTGGGGCCCCTATACCACACCAGTAATCACTGCTATACTGGATGTAATTCTAAAACCTATGCAGTCAGATTTAGTAGGTTACAGACTATTTTCTGGCCAAATTTCAGGATTATAGACCAACATTTACTAGTCATTTGGGCTGATTTACATGTATTTTACACCATTTTAACAGCAATATTCGGTTTAAATAATTTCTGTTCAGACATGTAATGCTCCAATTTTTCCTAAAATGTCCTCATTTCTGATCAAAACATGTCTGAAATTCCATAAGTGCTTCAGATTGACCACAATATGATATACCTGAAATTACCCCTCATGAGGGGGGGCAGACCAGGCCACACACCCCGAAACTGAAATTCCAAATATGGCCCTCGAGTTTGTCAGACAAATGCAATTTAATTCTATGATGAAAACTGAGTTTCCTGTGAAAATTTGAGCCAGATCCAACCCATTTAAGGGGTGTTTTGAGCTGAATTTAAAGTTTATGGTACCCTCGCTACATGCACTCTCAATACATGTATTTTGAGCTTGGTATGTATTTCTTAATGAATACACTACTTATTTCTCTTTTAGTGGTGCCCACTCTCGCCAAAAATATGGTTTACAGCCTTACTTCTGCCTTATTGGTCAAAATATGAGCAAACCTTAAGGCACCCCCCAGAAGGCGAATTACAGGCCTGCTGGGGCCCCTATACCACACCAGTAATCACTGCTATACTGGATGTAATTCTAAAACCTATGCAGTCAGATTTAGTAGGTTACAGACTATTTTCTGGCCAAATTTCAGGATTATAGACCAACATTTACTAGTCATTTGGGCTGATTTACATGTATTTTACACCATTTTAACAGCAATATTCGGTTTAAATAATTTCTGTTCAGACATGTAATGCTCCAATTTTTCCTAAAATGTCCTCATTTCTGATCAAAACATGTCTGAAATTCCATAAGTGCTTCAGATTGACCACAATATGATATACCTGAAATTACCCCTCATGAGGGGGGGCAGACCAGGCCACACACCCCGAAACTGAAATTCCAAATATGGCCCTCGAGTTTGTCAGACAAATGCAATTTAATTCTATGATGAAAACTGAGTTTCCTGTGAAAATTTGAGCCAGATCCAACCCATTTAAGGGGTGTTTTGAGCTGAATTTAAAGTTTATGGTACCCTCGCTACATGCACTCTCAATACATGTATTTTGAGCTTGGTATGTATTTCTTAATGAATACACTACTTATTTCTCTTTTAGTGGTGCCCACTCTCGCCAAAAATATGGTTTACAGCCTTACTTCTGCCTTATTGGTCAAAATATGAGCAAACCTTAAGGCACCCCCCAGAAGGCGAATTACAGGCCTGCTGGGGCCCCTATACCACACCAGTAATCACTGCTATACTGGATGTAATTCTAAAACCTATGCAGTCAGATTTAGTAGGTTACAGACTATTTTCTGGCCAAATTTCAGGATTATAGACCAACATTTACTAGTCATTTGGGCTGATTTACATGTATTTTACACCATTTTAACAGCAATATTCGGTTTAAATAATTTCTGTTCAGACATGTAATGCTCCAATTTTTCCTAAAATGTCCTCATTTCTGATCAAAACATGTCTGAAATTCCATAAGTGCTTCAGATTGACCACAATATGATATACCTGAAATTACCCCTCATGAGGGGGGGCAGACCAGGCCACACACCCCGAAACTGAAATTCCAAATATGGCCCTCGAGTTTGTCAGACAAATGCAATTTAATTCTATGATGAAAACTGAGTTTCCTGTGAAAATTTGAGCCAGATCCAACCCATTTAAGGGGTGTTTTGAGCTGAATTTAAAGTTTATGGTACCCTCGCTACATGCACTCTCAATACATGTATTTTGAGCTTGGTATGTATTTCTTAATGAATACACTACTTATTTCTCTTTTAGTGGTGCCCACTCTCGCCAAAAATATGGTTTACAGCCTTACTTCTGCCTTATTGGTCAAAATATGAGCAAACCTTAAGGCACCCCCCAGAAGGCGAATTACAGGCCTGCTGGGGCCCCTATACCACACCAGTAATCACTGCTATACTGGATGTAATTCTGAAACCTATGCAGTCAGATTTAGTAGGTTACAGACTAATTTCTGGCCAAATTTCAGGATTATAGACCAACATTTACTAGTCATTTGGGCTGATTTACATGTATTTTACACCATTTTAACAGCAATATTCGGTTTAAATAATTTCTGTTCAGACATGTAATGCTCCAATTTTTCCTAAAATGTCCTCATTTCTGATCAAAACATGTCTGAAATTCCATAAGTGCTTCAGATTGACCACAATATGATATACCTGAAATTACCCCTCATGAGGGGGGGCAGACCAGGCCACACACCCCAAAATTGAAATTCCAAATATGGCCCTCGAGTTTGTCAGACAAATGCAATTTAATTCTATGATGAAAACTGAGTTTCCTGTGAAAATTTGAGCCAGATCCAACCCATTTAAGGGGTGTTTTGAGCTGAATTTAAAGTTTATGGTACCCTCGCTACATGCACTCTCAATACATGTATTTTGAGCTTGGTATGTATTTCTTAATGAATACACTACTTATTTCTCTTTTAGTGGTGCCCACTCTCGCCAAAAATATGGTTTACAGCCTTACTTCTGCCTTATTGGTCAAAATATGAGCAAACCTTAAGGCACCCCCCAGAAGGCGAATTACAGGCCTGCTGGGGCCCCTATACCACACCAGTAATCACTGCTATACTGGATGTAATTCTGAAACCTATGCAGTCAGATTTAGTAGGTTACAGACTAATTTCTGGCCAAATTTCAGGATTATAGACCAACATTTACTAGTCATTTGGGCTGATTTACATGTATTTTACACCATTTTAACAGCAATATTCGGTTTAAATAATTTCTGTTCAGACATGTAATGCTCCAATTTTTCCTAAAATGTCCTCATTTCTGATCAAAACATGTCTGAAATTCCATAAGTGCTTCAGATTGACCACAATATGATATACCTGAAATTACCCCTCATGAGGGGGGGCAGACCAGGCCACACACCCCGAAACTGAAATTCCAAATATGGCCCTCGAGTTTGTCAGACAAATGCAATTTAATTCTATGATGAAAACTGAGTTTCCTGTGAAAATTTGAGCCAGATCCAACCCATTTAAGGGGTGTTTTGAGCTGAATTTAAAGTTTATGGTACCCTCGCTACATGCACTCTCAATACATGTATTTTGAGCTTGGTATGTATTTCTTAATGAATACACTACTTATTTCTCTTTTAGTGGTGCCCACTCTCGCCAAAAATATGGTTTACAGCCTTACTTCTGCCTTATTGGTCAAAATATGAGCAAACCTTAAGGCACCCCCCAGAAGGCGAATTACAGGCCTGCTGGGGCCCCTATACCACACCAGTAATCACTGCTATACTGGATGTAATTCTAAAACCTATGCAGTCAGATTTAGTAGGTTACAGACTATTTTCTGGCCAAATTTCAGGATTATAGACCAACATTTACTAGTCATTTGGGCTGATTTACATGTATTTTACACCATTTTAACAGCAATATTCGGTTTAAATAATTTCTGTTCAGACATGTAATGCTCCAATTTTTCCTAAAATGTCCTCATTTCTGATCAAAACATGTCTGAAATTCCATAAGTGCTTCAGATTGACCACAATATGATATACCTGAAATTACCCCTCATGAGGGGGGGCAGACCAGGCCACACACCCCGAAACTGAAATTCCAAATATGGCCCTCGAGTTTGTCAGACAAATGCAATTTAATTCTATGATGAAAACTGAGTTTCCTGTGAAAATTTGAGCCAGATCCAACCCATTTAAGGGGTGTTTTGAGCTGAATTTAAAGTTTATGGTACCCTCGCTACATGCACTCTCAATACATGTATTTTGAGCTTGGTATGTATTTCTTAATGAATACACTACTTATTTCTCTTTTAGTGGTGCCCACTCTCGCCAAAAATATGGTTTACAGCCTTACTTCTGCCTTATTGGTCAAAATATGAGCAAACCTTAAGGCACCCCCCAGAAGGCGAATTACAGGCCTGCTGGGGCCCCTATACCACACCAGTAATCACTGCTATACTGGATGTAATTCTAAAACCTATGCAGTCAGATTTAGTAGGTTACAGACTATTTTCTGGCCAAATTTCAGGATTATAGACCAACATTTACTAGTCATTTGGGCTGATTTACATGTATTTTACACCATTTTAACAGCAATATTCGGTTTAAATAATTTCTGTTCAGACATGTAATGCTCCAATTTTTCCTAAAATGTCCTCATTTCTGATCAAAACATGTCTGAAATTCCATAAGTGCTTCAGATTGACCACAATATGATATACCTGAAATTACCCCTCATGAGGGGGGGCAGACCAGGCCACACACCCCGAAACTGAAATTCCAAATATGGCCCTCGAGTTTGTCAGACAAATGCAATTTAATTCTATGATGAAAACTGAGTTTCCTGTGAAAATTTGAGCCAGATCCAACCCATTTAAGGGGTGTTTTGAGCTGAATTTAAAGTTTATGGTACCCTCGCTACATGCACTCTCAATACATGTATTTTGAGCTTGGTATGTATTTCTTAATGAATACACTACTTATTTCTCTTTTAGTGGTGCCCACTCTCGCCAAAAATATGGTTTACAGCCTTACTTCTGCCTTATTGGTCAAAATATGAGCAAACCTTAAGGCACCCCCCAGAAGGCGAATTACAGGCCTGCTGGGGCCCCTATACCACACCAGTAATCACTGCTATACTGGATGTAATTCTAAAACCTATGCAGTCAGATTTAGTAGGTTACAGACTATTTTCTGGCCAAATTTCAGGATTATAGACCAACATTTACTAGTCATTTGGGCTGATTTACATGTATTTTACACCATTTTAACAGCAATATTCGGTTTAAATAATTTCTGTTCAGACATGTAATGCTCCAATTTTTCCTAAAATGTCCTCATTTCTGATCAAAACATGTCTGAAATTCCATAAGTGCTTCAGATTGACCACAATATGATATACCTGAAATTACCCCTCATGAGGGGGGGCAGACCAGGCCACACACCCCGAAACTGAAATTCCAAATATGGCCCTCGAGTTTGTCAGACAAATGCAATTTAATTCTATGATGAAAACTGAGTTTCCTGTGAAAATTTGAGCCAGATCCAACCCATTTAAGGGGTGTTTTGAGCTGAATTTAAAGTTTATGGTACCCTCGCTACATGCACTCTCAATACATGTATTTTGAGCTTGGTATGTATTTCTTAATGAATACACTACTTATTTCTCTTTTAGTGGTGCCCACTCTCGCCAAAAATATGGTTTACAGCCTTACTTCTGCCTTATTGGTCAAAATATGAGCAAACCTTAAGGCACCCCCCAGAAGGCGAATTACAGGCCTGCTGGGGCCCCTATACCACACCAGTAATCACTGCTATACTGGATGTAATTCTGAAACCTATGCAGTCAGATTTAGTAGGTTACAGACTAATTTCTGGCCAAATTTCAGGATTATAGACCAACATTTACTAGTCATTTGGGCTGATTTACATGTATTTTACACCATTTTAACAGCAATATTCGGTTTAAATAATTTCTGTTCAGACATGTAATGCTCCAATTTTTCCTAAAATGTCCTCATTTCTGATCAAAACATGTCTGAAATTCCATAAGTGCTTCAGATTGACCACAATATGATATACCTGAAATTACCCCTCATGAGGGGGGGCAGACCAGGCCACACACCCCAAAATTGAAATTCCAAATATGGCCCTCGAGTTTGTCAGACAAATGCAATTTAATTCTATGATGAAAACTGAGTTTCCTGTGAAAATTTGAGCCAGATCCAACCCATTTAAGGGGTGTTTTGAGCTGAATTTAAAGTTTATGGTACCCTCGCTACATGCACTCTCAATACATGTATTTTGAGCTTGGTATGTATTTCTTAATGAATACACTACTTATTTCTCTTTTAGTGGTGCCCACTCTCGCCAAAAATATGGTTTACAGCCTTACTTCTGCCTTATTGGTCAAAATATGAGCAAACCTTAAGGCACCCCCCAGAAGGCGAATTACAGGCCTGCTGGGGCCCCTATACCACACCAGTAATCACTGCTATACTGGATGTAATTCTGAAACCTATGCAGTCAGATTTAGTAGGTTACAGACTAATTTCTGGCCAAATTTCAGGATTATAGACCAACATTTACTAGTCATTTGGGCTGATTTACATGTATTTTACACCATTTTAACAGCAATATTCGGTTTAAATAATTTCTGTTCAGACATGTAATGCTCCAATTTTTCCTAAAATGTCCTCATTTCTGATCAAAACATGTCTGAAATTCCATAAGTGCTTCAGATTGACCACAATATGATATACCTGAAATTACCCCTCATGAGGGGGGGCAGACCAGGCCACACACCCCGAAACTGAAATTCCAAATATGGCCCTCGAGTTTGTCAGACAAATGCAATTTAATTCTATGATGAAAACTGAGTTTCCTGTGAAAATTTGAGCCAGATCCAACCCATTTAAGGGGTGTTTTGAGCTGAATTTAAAGTTTATGGTACCCTCGCTACATGCACTCTCAATACATGTATTTTGAGCTTGGTATGTATTTCTTAATGAATACACTACTTATTTCTCTTTTAGTGGTGCCCACTCTCGCCAAAAATATGGTTTACAGCCTTACTTCTGCCTTATTGGTCAAAATATGAGCAAACCTTAAGGCACCCCCCAGAAGGCGAATTACAGGCCTGCTGGGGCCCCTATACCACACCAGTAATCACTGCTATACTGGATGTAATTCTAAAACCTATGCAGTCAGATTTAGTAGGTTACAGACTATTTTCTGGCCAAATTTCAGGATTATAGACCAACATTTACTAGTCATTTGGGCTGATTTACATGTATTTTACACCATTTTAACAGCAATATTCGGTTTAAATAATTTCTGTTCAGACATGTAATGCTCCAATTTTTCCTAAAATGTCCTCATTTCTGATCAAAACATGTCTGAAATTCCATAAGTGCTTCAGATTGACCACAATATGATATACCTGAAATTACCCCTCATGAGGGGGGGCAGACCAGGCCACACACCCCGAAACTGAAATTCCAAATATGGCCCTCGAGTTTGTCAGACAAATGCAATTTAATTCTATGATGAAAACTGAGTTTCCTGTGAAAATTTGAGCCAGATCCAACCCATTTAAGGGGTGTTTTGAGCTGAATTTAAAGTTTATGGTACCCTCGCTACATGCACTCTCAATACATGTATTTTGAGCTTGGTATGTATTTCTTAATGAATACACTACTTATTTCTCTTTTAGTGGTGCCCACTCTCGCCAAAAATATGGTTTACAGCCTTACTTCTGCCTTATTGGTCAAAATATGAGCAAACCTTAAGGCACCCCCCAGAAGGCGAATTACAGGCCTGCTGGGGCCCCTATACCACACCAGTAATCACTGCTATACTGGATGTAATTCTAAAACCTATGCAGTCAGATTTAGTAGGTTACAGACTATTTTCTGGCCAAATTTCAGGATTATAGACCAACATTTACTAGTCATTTGGGCTGATTTACATGTATTTTACACCATTTTAACAGCAATATTCGGTTTAAATAATTTCTGTTCAGACATGTAATGCTCCAATTTTTCCTAAAATGTCCTCATTTCTGATCAAAACATGTCTGAAATTCCATAAGTGCTTCAGATTGACCACAATATGATATACCTGAAATTACCCCTCATGAGGGGGGGCAGACCAGGCCACACACCCCGAAACTGAAATTCCAAATATGGCCCTCGAGTTTGTCAGACAAATGCAATTTAATTCTATGATGAAAACTGAGTTTCCTGTGAAAATTTGAGCCAGATCCAACCCATTTAAGGGGTGTTTTGAGCTGAATTTAAAGTTTATGGTACCCTCGCTACATGCACTCTCAATACATGTATTTTGAGCTTGGTATGTATTTCTTAATGAATACACTACTTATTTCTCTTTTAGTGGTGCCCACTCTCGCCAAAAATATGGTTTACAGCCTTACTTCTGCCTTATTGGTCAAAATATGAGCAAACCTTAAGGCACCCCCCAGAAGGCGAATTACAGGCCTGCTGGGGCCCCTATACCACACCAGTAATCACTGCTATACTGGATGTAATTCTAAAACCTATGCAGTCAGATTTAGTAGGTTACAGACTATTTTCTGGCCAAATTTCAGGATTATAGACCAACATTTACTAGTCATTTGGGCTGATTTACATGTATTTTACACCATTTTAACAGCAATATTCGGTTTAAATAATTTCTGTTCAGACATGTAATGCTCCAATTTTTCCTAAAATGTCCTCATTTCTGATCAAAACATGTCTGAAATTCCATAAGTGCTTCAGATTGACCACAATATGATATACCTGAAATTACCCCTCATGAGGGGGGGCAGACCAGGCCACACACCCCGAAACTGAAATTCCAAATATGGCCCTCGAGTTTGTCAGACAAATGCAATTTAATTCTATGATGAAAACTGAGTTTCCTGTGAAAATTTGAGCCAGATCCAACCCATTTAAGGGGTGTTTTGAGCTGAATTTAAAGTTTATGGTACCCTCGCTACATGCACTCTCAATACATGTATTTTGAGCTTGGTATGTATTTCTTAATGAATACACTACTTATTTCTCTTTTAGTGGTGCCCACTCTCGCCAAAAATATGGTTTACAGCCTTACTTCTGCCTTATTGGTCAAAATATGAGCAAACCTTAAGGCACCCCCCAGAAGGCGAATTACAGGCCTGCTGGGGCCCCTATACCACACCAGTAATCACTGCTATACTGGATGTAATTCTGAAACCTATGCAGTCAGATTTAGTAGGTTACAGACTAATTTCTGGCCAAATTTCAGGATTATAGACCAACATTTACTAGTCATTTGGGCTGATTTACATGTATTTTACACCATTTTAACAGCAATATTCGGTTTAAATAATTTCTGTTCAGACATGTAATGCTCCAATTTTTCCTAAAATGTCCTCATTTCTGATCAAAACATGTCTGAAATTCCATAAGTGCTTCAGATTGACCACAATATGATATACCTGAAATTACCCCTCATGAGGGGGGGCAGACCAGGCCACACACCCCAAAATTGAAATTCCAAATATGGCCCTCGAGTTTGTCAGACAAATGCAATTTAATTCTATGATGAAAACTGAGTTTCCTGTGAAAATTTGAGCCAGATCCAACCCATTTAAGGGGTGTTTTGAGCTGAATTTAAAGTTTATGGTACCCTCGCTACATGCACTCTCAATACATGTATTTTGAGCTTGGTATGTATTTCTTAATGAATACACTACTTATTTCTCTTTTAGTGGTGCCCACTCTCGCCAAAAATATGGTTTACAGCCTTACTTCTGCCTTATTGGTCAAAATATGAGCAAACCTTAAGGCACCCCCCAGAAGGCGAATTACAGGCCTGCTGGGGCCCCTATACCACACCAGTAATCACTGCTATACTGGATGTAATTCTGAAACCTATGCAGTCAGATTTAGTAGGTTACAGACTAATTTCTGGCCAAATTTCAGGATTATAGACCAACATTTACTAGTCATTTGGGCTGATTTACATGTATTTTACACCATTTTAACAGCAATATTCGGTTTAAATAATTTCTGTTCAGACATGTAATGCTCCAATTTTTCCTAAAATGTCCTCATTTCTGATCAAAACATGTCTGAAATTCCATAAGTGCTTCAGATTGACCACAATATGATATACCTGAAATTACCCCTCATGAGGGGGGGCAGACCAGGCCACACACCCCAAAATTGAAATTCCAAATATGGCCCTCGAGTTTGTCAGACAAATGCAATTTAATTCTATGATGAAAACTGAGTTTCCTGTGAAAATTTGAGCCAGATCCAACCCATTTAAGGGGTGTTTTGAGCTGAATTTAAAGTTTATGGTACCCTCGCTACATGCACTCTCAATACATGTATTTTGAGCTTGGTATGTATTTCTTAATGAATACACTACTTATTTCTCTTTTAGTGGTGCCCACTCTCGCCAAAAATATGGTTTACAGCCTTACTTCTGCCTTATTGGTCAAAATATGAGCAAACCTTAAGGCACCCCCCAGAAGGCGAATTACAGGCCTGCTGGGGCCCCTATACCACACCAGTAATCACTGCTATACTGGATGTAATTCTGAAACCTATGCAGTCAGATTTAGTAGGTTACAGACTAATTTCTGGCCAAATTTCAGGATTATAGACCAACATTTACTAGTCATTTGGGCTGATTTACATGTATTTTACACCATTTTAACAGCAATATTCGGTTTAAATAATTTCTGTTCAGACATGTAATGCTCCAATTTTTCCTAAAATGTCCTCATTTCTGATCAAAACATGTCTGAAATTCCATAAGTGCTTCAGATTGACCACAATATGATATACCTGAAATTACCCCTCATGAGGGGGGGCAGACCAGGCCACACACCCCAAAATTGAAATTCCAAATATGGCCCTCGAGTTTGTCAGACAAATGCAATTTAATTCTATGATGAAAACTGAGTTTCCTGTGAAAATTTGAGCCAGATCCAACCCATTTAAGGGGTGTTTTGAGCTGAATTTAAAGTTTATGGTACCCTCGCTACATGCACTCTCAATACATGTATTTTGAGCTTGGTATGTATTTCTTAATGAATACACTACTTATTTCTCTTTTAGTGGTGCCCACTCTCGCCAAAAATATGGTTTACAGCCTTACTTCTGCCTTATTGGTCAAAATATGAGCAAACCTTAAGGCACCCCCCAGAAGGCGAATTACAGGCCTGCTGGGGCCCCTATACCACACCAGTAATCACTGCTATACTGGATGTAATTCTGAAACCTATGCAGTCAGATTTAGTAGGTTACAGACTAATTTCTGGCCAAATTTCAGGATTATAGACCAACATTTACTAGTCATTTGGGCTGATTTACATGTATTTTACACCATTTTAACAGCAATATTCGGTTTAAATAATTTCTGTTCAGACATGTAATGCTCCAATTTTTCCTAAAATGTCCTCATTTCTGATCAAAACATGTCTGAAATTCCATAAGTGCTTCAGATTGACCACAATATGATATACCTGAAATTACCCCTCATGAGGGGGGGCAGACCAGGCCACACACCCCGAAACTGAAATTCCAAATATGGCCCTCGAGTTTGTCAGACAAATGCAATTTAATTCTATGATGAAAACTGAGTTTCCTGTGAAAATTTGAGCCAGATCCAACCCATTTAAGGGGTGTTTTGAGCTGAATTTAAAGTTTATGGTACCCTCGCTACATGCACTCTCAATACATGTATTTTGAGCTTGGTATGTATTTCTTAATGAATACACTACTTATTTCTCTTTTAGTGGTGCCCACTCTCGCCAAAAATATGGTTTACAGCCTTACTTCTGCCTTATTGGTCAAAATATGAGCAAACCTTAAGGCACCCCCCAGAAGGCGAATTACAGGCCTGCTGGGGCCCCTATACCACACCAGTAATCACTGCTATACTGGATGTAATTCTAAAACCTATGCAGTCAGATTTAGTAGGTTACAGACTATTTTCTGGCCAAATTTCAGGATTATAGACCAACATTTACTAGTCATTTGGGCTGATTTACATGTATTTTACACCATTTTAACAGCAATATTCGGTTTAAATAATTTCTGTTCAGACATGTAATGCTCCAATTTTTCCTAAAATGTCCTCATTTCTGATCAAAACATGTCTGAAATTCCATAAGTGCTTCAGATTGACCACAATATGATATACCTGAAATTACCCCTCATGAGGGGGGGCAGACCAGGCCACACACCCCGAAACTGAAATTCCAAATATGGCCCTCGAGTTTGTCAGACAAATGCAATTTAATTCTATGATGAAAACTGAGTTTCCTGTGAAAATTTGAGCCAGATCCAACCCATTTAAGGGGTGTTTTGAGCTGAATTTAAAGTTTATGGTACCCTCGCTACATGCACTCTCAATACATGTATTTTGAGCTTGGTATGTATTTCTTAATGAATACACTACTTATTTCTCTTTTAGTGGTGCCCACTCTCGCCAAAAATATGGTTTACAGCCTTACTTCTGCCTTATTGGTCAAAATATGAGCAAACCTTAAGGCACCCCCCAGAAGGCGAATTACAGGCCTGCTGGGGCCCCTATACCACACCAGTAATCACTGCTATACTGGATGTAATTCTAAAACCTATGCAGTCAGATTTAGTAGGTTACAGACTATTTTCTGGCCAAATTTCAGGATTATAGACCAACATTTACTAGTCATTTGGGCTGATTTACATGTATTTTACACCATTTTAACAGCAATATTCGGTTTAAATAATTTCTGTTCAGACATGTAATGCTCCAATTTTTCCTAAAATGTCCTCATTTCTGATCAAAACATGTCTGAAATTCCATAAGTGCTTCAGATTGACCACAATATGATATACCTGAAATTACCCCTCATGAGGGGGGGCAGACCAGGCCACACACCCCGAAACTGAAATTCCAAATATGGCCCTCGAGTTTGTCAGACAAATGCAATTTAATTCTATGATGAAAACTGAGTTTCCTGTGAAAATTTGAGCCAGATCCAACCCATTTAAGGGGTGTTTTGAGCTGAATTTAAAGTTTATGGTACCCTCGCTACATGCACTCTCAATACATGTATTTTGAGCTTGGTATGTATTTCTTAATGAATACACTACTTATTTCTCTTTTAGTGGTGCCCACTCTCGCCAAAAATATGGTTTACAGCCTTACTTCTGCCTTATTGGTCAAAATATGAGCAAACCTTAAGGCACCCCCCAGAAGGCGAATTACAGGCCTGCTGGGGCCCCTATACCACACCAGTAATCACTGCTATACTGGATGTAATTCTAAAACCTATGCAGTCAGATTTAGTAGGTTACAGACTATTTTCTGGCCAAATTTCAGGATTATAGACCAACATTTACTAGTCATTTGGGCTGATTTACATGTATTTTACACCATTTTAACAGCAATATTCGGTTTAAATAATTTCTGTTCAGACATGTAATGCTCCAATTTTTCCTAAAATGTCCTCATTTCTGATCAAAACATGTCTGAAATTCCATAAGTGCTTCAGATTGACCACAATATGATATACCTGAAATTACCCCTCATGAGGGGGGGCAGACCAGGCCACACACCCCGAAACTGAAATTCCAAATATGGCCCTCGAGTTTGTCAGACAAATGCAATTTAATTCTATGATGAAAACTGAGTTTCCTGTGAAAATTTGAGCCAGATCCAACCCATTTAAGGGGTGTTTTGAGCTGAATTTAAAGTTTATGGTACCCTCGCTACATGCACTCTCAATACATGTATTTTGAGCTTGGTATGTATTTCTTAATGAATACACTACTTATTTCTCTTTTAGTGGTGCCCACTCTCGCCAAAAATATGGTTTACAGCCTTACTTCTGCCTTATTGGTCAAAATATGAGCAAACCTTAAGGCACCCCCCAGAAGGCGAATTACAGGCCTGCTGGGGCCCCTATACCACACCAGTAATCACTGCTATACTGGATGTAATTCTGAAACCTATGCAGTCAGATTTAGTAGGTTACAGACTAATTTCTGGCCAAATTTCAGGATTATAGACCAACATTTACTAGTCATTTGGGCTGATTTACATGTATTTTACACCATTTTAACAGCAATATTCGGTTTAAATAATTTCTGTTCAGACATGTAATGCTCCAATTTTTCCTAAAATGTCCTCATTTCTGATCAAAACATGTCTGAAATTCCATAAGTGCTTCAGATTGACCACAATATGATATACCTGAAATTACCCCTCATGAGGGGGGGCAGACCAGGCCACACACCCCGAAACTGAAATTCCAAATATGGCCCTCGAGTTTGTCAGACAAATGCAATTTAATTCTATGATGAAAACTGAGTTTCCTGTGAAAATTTGAGCCAGATCCAACCCATTTAAGGGGTGTTTTGAGTTGAATTTAAAGTTTATGGTACCCTCGCTACATGCACTCTCAATACATGTATTTTGAGCTTGGTATGTATTTCTTAATGAATACACTACTTATTTCTCTTTTAGTGGTGCCCACTCTCGCCAAAAATATGGTTTACAGCCTTACTTCTGCCTTATTGGTCAAAATATGAGCAAACCTTAAGGCACCCCCCAGAAGGCGAATTACAGGCCTGCTGGGGCCCCTATACCACACCAGTAATCACTGCTATACTGGATGTAATTCTAAAACCTATGCAGTCAGATTTAGTAGGTTACAGACTATTTTCTGGCCAAATTTCAGGATTATAGACCAACATTTACTAGTCATTTGGGCTGATTTACATGTATTTTACACCATTTTAACAGCAATATTCGGTTTAAATAATTTCTGTTCAGACATGTAATGCTCCAATTTTTCCTAAAATGTCCTCATTTCTGATCAAAACATGTCTGAAATTCCATAAGTGCTTCAGATTGACCACAATATGATATACCTGAAATTACCCCTCATGAGGGGGGGCAGACCAGGCCACACACCCCGAAACTGAAATTCCAAATATGGCCCTCGAGTTTGTCAGACAAATGCAATTTAATTCTATGATGAAAACTGAGTTTCCTGTGAAAATTTGAGCCAGATCCAACCCATTTAAGGGGTGTTTTGAGCTGAATTTAAAGTTTATGGTACCCTCGCTACATGCACTCTCAATACATGTATTTTGAGCTTGGTATGTATTTCTTAATGAATACACTACTTATTTCTCTTTTAGTGGTGCCCACTCTCGCCAAAAATATGGTTTACAGCCTTACTTCTGCCTTATTGGTCAAAATATGAGCAAACCTTAAGGCACCCCCCAGAAGGCGAATTACAGGCCTGCTGGGGCCCCTATACCACACCAGTAATCACTGCTATACTGGATGTAATTCTAAAACCTATGCAGTCAGATTTAGTAGGTTACAGACTATTTTCTGGCCAAATTTCAGGATTATAGACCAACATTTACTAGTCATTTGGGCTGATTTACATGTATTTTACACCATTTTAACAGCAATATTCGGTTTAAATAATTTCTGTTCAGACATGTAATGCTCCAATTTTTCCTAAAATGTCCTCATTTCTGATCAAAACATGTCTGAAATTCCATAAGTGCTTCAGATTGACCACAATATGATATACCTGAAATTACCCCTCATGAGGGGGGGCAGACCAGGCCACACACCCCAAAATTGAAATTCCAAATATGGCCCTCGAGTTTGTCAGACAAATGCAATTTAATTCTATGATGAAAACTGAGTTTCCTGTGAAAATTTGAGCCAGATCCAACCCATTTAAGGGGTGTTTTGAGCTGAATTTAAAGTTTATGGTACCCTCGCTACATGCACTCTCAATACATGTATTTTGAGCTTGGTATGTATTTCTTAATGAATACACTACTTATTTCTCTTTTAGTGGTGCCCACTCTCGCCAAAAATATGGTTTACAGCCTTACTTCTGCCTTATTGGTCAAAATATGAGCAAACCTTAAGGCACCCCCCAGAAGGCGAATTACAGGCCTGCTGGGGCCCCTATACCACACCAGTAATCACTGCTATACTGGATGTAATTCTGAAACCTATGCAGTCAGATTTAGTAGGTTACAGACTAATTTCTGGCCAAATTTCAGGATTATAGACCAACATTTACTAGTCATTTGGGCTGATTTACATGTATTTTACACCATTTTAACAGCAATATTCGGTTTAAATAATTTCTGTTCAGACATGTAATGCTCCAATTTTTCCTAAAATGTCCTCATTTCTGATCAAAACATGTCTGAAATTCCATAAGTGCTTCAGATTGACCACAATATGATATACCTGAAATTACCCCTCATGAGGGGGGGCAGACCAGGCCACACACCCCGAAACTGAAATTCCAAATATGGCCCTCGAGTTTGTCAGACAAATGCAATTTAATTCTATGATGAAAACTGAGTTTCCTGTGAAAATTTGAGCCAGATCCAACCCATTTAAGGGGTGTTTTGAGCTGAATTTAAAGTTTATGGTACCCTCGCTACATGCACTCTCAATACATGTATTTTGAGCTTGGTATGTATTTCTTAATGAATACACTACTTATTTCTCTTTTAGTGGTGCCCACTCTCGCCAAAAATATGGTTTACAGCCTTACTTCTGCCTTATTGGTCAAAATATGAGCAAACCTTAAGGCACCCCCCAGAAGGCGAATTACAGGCCTGCTGGGGCCCCTATACCACACCAGTAATCACTGCTATACTGGATGTAATTCTAAAACCTATGCAGTCAGATTTAGTAGGTTACAGACTATTTTCTGGCCAAATTTCAGGATTATAGACCAACATTTACTAGTCATTTGGGCTGATTTACATGTATTTTACACCATTTTAACAGCAATATTCGGTTTAAATAATTTCTGTTCAGACATGTAATGCTCCAATTTTTCCTAAAATGTCCTCATTTCTGATCAAAACATGTCTGAAATTCCATAAGTGCTTCAGATTGACCACAATATGATATACCTGAAATTACCCCTCATGAGGGGGGGCAGACCAGGCCACACACCCCGAAACTGAAATTCCAAATATGGCCCTCGAGTTTGTCAGACAAATGCAATTTAATTCTATGATGAAAACTGAGTTTCCTGTGAAAATTTGAGCCAGATCCAACCCATTTAAGGGGTGTTTTGAGCTGAATTTAAAGTTTATGGTACCCTCGCTACATGCACTCTCAATACATGTATTTTGAGCTTGGTATGTATTTCTTAATGAATACACTACTTATTTCTCTTTTAGTGGTGCCCACTCTCGCCAAAAATATGGTTTACAGCCTTACTTCTGCCTTATTGGTCAAAATATGAGCAAACCTTAAGGCACCCCCCAGAAGGCGAATTACAGGCCTGCTGGGGCCCCTATACCACACCAGTAATCACTGCTATACTGGATGTAATTCTAAAACCTATGCAGTCAGATTTAGTAGGTTACAGACTATTTTCTGGCCAAATTTCAGGATTATAGACCAACATTTACTAGTCATTTGGGCTGATTTACATGTATTTTACACCATTTTAACAGCAATATTCGGTTTAAATAATTTCTGTTCAGACATGTAATGCTCCAATTTTTCCTAAAATGTCCTCATTTCTGATCAAAACATGTCTGAAATTCCATAAGTGCTTCAGATTGACCACAATATGATATACCTGAAATTACCCCTCATGAGGGGGGGCAGACCAGGCCACACACCCCGAAACTGAAATTCCAAATATGGCCCTCGAGTTTGTCAGACAAATGCAATTTAATTCTATGATGAAAACTGAGTTTCCTGTGAAAATTTGAGCCAGATCCAACCCATTTAAGGGGTGTTTTGAGCTGAATTTAAAGTTTATGGTACCCTCGCTACATGCACTCTCAATACATGTATTTTGAGCTTGGTATGTATTTCTTAATGAATACACTACTTATTTCTCTTTTAGTGGTGCCCACTCTCGCCAAAAATATGGTTTACAGCCTTACTTCTGCCTTATTGGTCAAAATATGAGCAAACCTTAAGGCACCCCCCAGAAGGCGAATTACAGGCCTGCTGGGGCCCCTATACCACACCAGTAATCACTGCTATACTGGATGTAATTCTAAAACCTATGCAGTCAGATTTAGTAGGTTACAGACTATTTTCTGGCCAAATTTCAGGATTATAGACCAACATTTACTAGTCATTTGGGCTGATTTACATGTATTTTACACCATTTTAACAGCAATATTCGGTTTAAATAATTTCTGTTCAGACATGTAATGCTCCAATTTTTCCTAAAATGTCCTCATTTCTGATCAAAACATGTCTGAAATTCCATAAGTGCTTCAGATTGACCACAATATGATATACCTGAAATTACCCCTCATGAGGGGGGGCAGACCAGGCCACACACCCCGAAACTGAAATTCCAAATATGGCCCTCGAGTTTGTCAGACAAATGCAATTTAATTCTATGATGAAAACTGAGTTTCCTGTGAAAATTTGAGCCAGATCCAACCCATTTAAGGGGTGTTTTGAGCTGAATTTAAAGTTTATGGTACCCTCGCTACATGCACTCTCAATACATGTATTTTGAGCTTGGTATGTATTTCTTAATGAATACACTACTTATTTCTCTTTTAGTGGTGCCCACTCTCGCCAAAAATATGGTTTACAGCCTTACTTCTGCCTTATTGGTCAAAATATGAGCAAACCTTAAGGCACCCCCCAGAAGGCGAATTACAGGCCTGCTGGGGCCCCTATACCACACCAGTAATCACTGCTATACTGGATGTAATTCTAAAACCTATGCAGTCAGATTTAGTAGGTTACAGACTATTTTCTGGCCAAATTTCAGGATTATAGACCAACATTTACTAGTCATTTGGGCTGATTTACATGTATTTTACACCATTTTAACAGCAATATTCGGTTTAAATAATTTCTGTTCAGACATGTAATGCTCCAATTTTTCCTAAAATGTCCTCATTTCTGATCAAAACATGTCTGAAATTCCATAAGTGCTTCAGATTGACCACAATATGATATACCTGAAATTACCCCTCATGAGGGGGGGCAGACCAGGCCACACACCCCGAAACTGAAATTCCAAATATGGCCCTCGAGTTTGTCAGACAAATGCAATTTAATTCTATGATGAAAACTGAGTTTCCTGTGAAAATTTGAGCCAGATCCAACCCATTTAAGGGGTGTTTTGAGCTGAATTTAAAGTTTATGGTACCCTCGCTACATGCACTCTCAATACATGTATTTTGAGCTTGGTATGTATTTCTTAATGAATACACTACTTATTTCTCTTTTAGTGGTGCCCACTCTCGCCAAAAATATGGTTTACAGCCTTACTTCTGCCTTATTGGTCAAAATATGAGCAAACCTTAAGGCACCCCCCAGAAGGCGAATTACAGGCCTGCTGGGGCCCCTATACCACACCAGTAATCACTGCTATACTGGATGTAATTCTAAAACCTATGCAGTCAGATTTAGTAGGTTACAGACTATTTTCTGGCCAAATTTCAGGATTATAGACCAACATTTACTAGTCATTTGGGCTGATTTACATGTATTTTACACCATTTTAACAGCAATATTCGGTTTAAATAATTTCTGTTCAGACATGTAATGCTCCAATTTTTCCTAAAATGTCCTCATTTCTGATCAAAACATGTCTGAAATTCCATAAGTGCTTCAGATTGACCACAATATGATATACCTGAAATTACCCCTCATGAGGGGGGGCAGACCAGGCCACACACCCCGAAACTGAAATTCCAAATATGGCCCTCGAGTTTGTCAGACAAATGCAATTTAATTCTATGATGAAAACTGAGTTTCCTGTGAAAATTTGAGCCAGATCCAACCCATTTAAGGGGTGTTTTGAGCTGAATTTAAAGTTTATGGTACCCTCGCTACATGCACTCTCAATACATGTATTTTGAGCTTGGTATGTATTTCTTAATGAATACACTACTTATTTCTCTTTTAGTGGTGCCCACTCTCGCCAAAAATATGGTTTACAGCCTTACTTCTGCCTTATTGGTCAAAATATGAGCAAACCTTAAGGCACCCCCCAGAAGGCGAATTACAGGCCTGCTGGGGCCCCTATACCACACCAGTAATCACTGCTATACTGGATGTAATTCTAAAACCTATGCAGTCAGATTTAGTAGGTTACAGACTATTTTCTGGCCAAATTTCAGGATTATAGACCAACATTTACTAGTCATTTGGGCTGATTTACATGTATTTTACACCATTTTAACAGCAATATTCGGTTTAAATAATTTCTGTTCAGACATGTAATGCTCCAATTTTTCCTAAAATGTCCTCATTTCTGATCAAAACATGTCTGAAATTCCATAAGTGCTTCAGATTGACCACAATATGATATACCTGAAATTACCCCTCATGAGGGGGGGCAGACCAGGCCACACACCCCGAAACTGAAATTCCAAATATGGCCCTCGAGTTTGTCAGACAAATGCAATTTAATTCTATGATGAAAACTGAGTTTCCTGTGAAAATTTGAGCCAGATCCAACCCATTTAAGGGGTGTTTTGAGCTGAATTTAAAGTTTATGGTACCCTCGCTACATGCACTCTCAATACATGTATTTTGAGCTTGGTATGTATTTCTTAATGAATACACTACTTATTTCTCTTTTAGTGGTGCCCACTCTCGCCAAAAATATGGTTTACAGCCTTACTTCTGCCTTATTGGTCAAAATATGAGCAAACCTTAAGGCACCCCCCAGAAGGCGAATTACAGGCCTGCTGGGGCCCCTATACCACACCAGTAATCACTGCTATACTGGATGTAATTCTAAAACCTATGCAGTCAGATTTAGTAGGTTACAGACTATTTTCTGGCCAAATTTCAGGATTATAGACCAACATTTACTAGTCATTTGGGCTGATTTACATGTATTTTACACCATTTTAACAGCAATATTCGGTTTAAATAATTTCTGTTCAGACATGTAATGCTCCAATTTTTCCTAAAATGTCCTCATTTCTGATCAAAACATGTCTGAAATTCCATAAGTGCTTCAGATTGACCACAATATGATATACCTGAAATTACCCCTCATGAGGGGGGGCAGACCAGGCCACACACCCCGAAACTGAAATTCCAAATATGGCCCTCGAGTTTGTCAGACAAATGCAATTTAATTCTATGATGAAAACTGAGTTTCCTGTGAAAATTTGAGCCAGATCCAACCCATTTAAGGGGTGTTTTGAGCTGAATTTAAAGTTTATGGTACCCTCGCTACATGCACTCTCAATACATGTATTTTGAGCTTGGTATGTATTTCTTAATGAATACACTACTTATTTCTCTTTTAGTGGTGCCCACTCTCGCCAAAAATATGGTTTACAGCCTTACTTCTGCCTTATTGGTCAAAATATGAGCAAACCTTAAGGCACCCCCCAGAAGGCGAATTACAGGCCTGCTGGGGCCCCTATACCACACCAGTAATCACTGCTATACTGGATGTAATTCTAAAACCTATGCAGTCAGATTTAGTAGGTTACAGACTATTTTCTGGCCAAATTTCAGGATTATAGACCAACATTTACTAGTCATTTGGGCTGATTTACATGTATTTTACACCATTTTAACAGCAATATTCGGTTTAAATAATTTCTGTTCAGACATGTAATGCTCCAATTTTTCCTAAAATGTCCTCATTTCTGATCAAAACATGTCTGAAATTCCATAAGTGCTTCAGATTGACCACAATATGATATACCTGAAATTACCCCTCATGAGGGGGGGCAGACCAGGCCACACACCCCGAAACTGAAATTCCAAATATGGCCCTCGAGTTTGTCAGACAAATGCAATTTAATTCTATGATGAAAACTGAGTTTCCTGTGAAAATTTGAGCCAGATCCAACCCATTTAAGGGGTGTTTTGAGCTGAATTTAAAGTTTATGGTACCCTCGCTACATGCACTCTCAATACATGTATTTTGAGCTTGGTATGTATTTCTTAATGAATACACTACTTATTTCTCTTTTAGTGGTGCCCACTCTCGCCAAAAATATGGTTTACAGCCTTACTTCTGCCTTATTGGTCAAAATATGAGCAAACCTTAAGGCACCCCCCAGAAGGCGAATTACAGGCCTGCTGGGGCCCCTATACCACACCAGTAATCACTGCTATACTGGATGTAATTCTAAAACCTATGCAGTCAGATTTAGTAGGTTACAGACTATTTTCTGGCCAAATTTCAGGATTATAGACCAACATTTACTAGTCATTTGGGCTGATTTACATGTATTTTACACCATTTTAACAGCAATATTCGGTTTAAATAATTTCTGTTCAGACATGTAATGCTCCAATTTTTCCTAAAATGTCCTCATTTCTGATCAAAACATGTCTGAAATTCCATAAGTGCTTCAGATTGACCACAATATGATATACCTGAAATTACCCCTCATGAGGGGGGGCAGACCAGGCCACACACCCCGAAACTGAAATTCCAAATATGGCCCTCGAGTTTGTCAGACAAATGCAATTTAATTCTATGATGAAAACTGAGTTTCCTGTGAAAATTTGAGCCAGATCCAACCCATTTAAGGGGTGTTTTGAGCTGAATTTAAAGTTTATGGTACCCTCGCTACATGCACTCTCAATACATGTATTTTGAGCTTGGTATGTATTTCTTAATGAATACACTACTTATTTCTCTTTAGTGGTGCCCACTCTCGCCAAAAATATGGTTTACAGCCTTACTTCTGCCTTATTGGTCAAAATATGAGCAAACCTTAAGGCACCCCCCAGAAGGCGAATTACAGGCCTGCTGGGGCCCCTATACCACACCAGTAATCACTGCTATACTGGATGTAATTCTAAAACCTATGCAGTCAGATTTAGTAGGTTACAGACTATTTTCTGGCCAAATTTCAGGATTATAGACCAACATTTACTAGTCATTTGGGCTGATTTACATGTATTTTACACCATTTTAACAGCAATATTCGGTTTAAATAATTTCTGTTCAGACATGTAATGCTCCAATTTTTCCTAAAATGTCCTCATTTCTGATCAAAACATGTCTGAAATTCCATAAGTGCTTCAGATTGACCACAATATGATATACCTGAAATTACCCCTCATGAGGGGGGGCAGACCAGGCCACACACCCCGAAACTGAAATTCCAAATATGGCCCTCGAGTTTGTCAGACAAATGCAATTTAATTCTATGATGAAAACTGAGTTTCCTGTGAAAATTTGAGCCAGATCCAACCCATTTAAGGGGTGTTTTGAGCTGAATTTAAAGTTTATGGTACCCTCGCTACATGCACTCTCAATACATGTATTTTGAGCTTGGTATGTATTTCTTAATGAATACACTACTTATTTCTCTTTTAGTGGTGCCCACTCTCGCCAAAAATATGGTTTACAGCCTTACTTCTGCCTTATTGGTCAAAATATGAGCAAACCTTAAGGCACCCCCCAGAAGGCGAATTACAGGCCTGCTGGGGCCCCTATACCACACCAGTAATCACTGCTATACTGGATGTAATTCTAAAACCTATGCAGTCAGATTTAGTAGGTTACAGACTATTTTCTGGCCAAATTTCAGGATTATAGACCAACATTTACTAGTCATTTGGGCTGATTTACATGTATTTTACACCATTTTAACAGCAATATTCGGTTTAAATAATTTCTGTTCAGACATGTAATGCTCCAATTTTTCCTAAATGTCCTCATTTCTGATCAAAACATGTCTGAAATTCCATAAGTGCTTCAGATTGACCACAATATGATATACCTGAAATTACCCCTCATGAGGGGGGGCAGACCAGGCCACACACCCCGAAACTGAAATTCCAAATATGGCCCTCGAGTTTGTCAGACAAATGCAATTTAATTCTATGATGAAAACTGAGTTTCCTGTGAAAATTTGAGCCAGATCCAACCCATTTAAGGGGTGTTTTGAGCTGAATTTAAGTTTATGGTACCCTCGCTACATGCACTCTCAATACATGTATTTTGAGCTTGGTATGTATTTCTTAATGAATACACTACTTATTTCTCTTTTAGTGGTGCCCACTCTCGCCAAAAATATGGTTTACAGCCTTACTTCTGCCTTATTGGTCAAAATATGAGCAAACCTTAAGGCACCCCCCAGAAGGCGAATTACAGGCCTGCTGGGGGGGCCCCTATACCACACCAGTAATCACTGCTATACTGGATGTAATTCTAAAACCTATGCAGTCAGATTTAGTAGGTTACAGACTATTTTCTGGCCAAATTTCAGGATTATAGACCAACATTTACTAGTCATTTGGGCTGATTTACATGTATTTTACACCATTTTAACAGCAATATTCGGTTTAAATAATTTCTGTTCAGACATGTAATGCTCCAATTTTTCCTAAAATGTCCTCATTTCTGATCAAAACATGTCTGAAATTCCATAAGTGCTTCAGATTGACCACAATATGATATACCTGAAATTACCCCTCATGAGGGGGGGCAGACCAGGCCACACACCCCGAAACTGAAATTCCAAATATGGCCCTCGAGTTTGTCAGACAAATGCAATTTAATTCTATGATGAAAACTGAGTTTCCTGTGAAAATTTGAGCCAGATCCAACCCATTTAAGGGGTGTTTTGAGCTGAATTTAAAGTTTATGGTACCCTCGCTACATGCACTCTCAATACATGTATTTTGAGCTTGGTATGTATTTCTTAATGAATACACTACTTATTTCTCTTTTAGTGGTGCCCACTCTCGCCAAAAATATGGTTTACAGCCTTACTTCTGCCTTATTGGTCAAAATATGAGCAAACCTTAAGGCACCC
>CAXHLB010000524.1:0-122593 GCA_964017235.1 Sabellastarte sp. h YS-2021 | reverse complement strand
TTGAATGAATTTTAGTGGTGTGTTCCTTCAGAAATGCATATCTAGTCCAAAGTACAGGTTCAGGGAGTGTAGGTGGCGAGGATGTCATAAAATGCCA
The DNA here is from genome assembly GCA_964017235.1 of Sabellastarte sp. h YS-2021. Classification (NCBI taxonomy): domain Eukaryota; kingdom Metazoa; phylum Annelida; class Polychaeta; order Sabellida; family Sabellidae; genus Sabellastarte; species Sabellastarte sp. h YS-2021. Next base: position 122,496 of record CAXHLB010000524.1, on the reverse strand, counting down.
GATCAGTCAAAACCACCTCTTAAATTGGACCAATCTTGCTGAAATTTTCACAGAAAACTCAGTTTATGTCAAAGAATGAATTTGTATTGGTCTGGTCCACTCGAGAGCCATATTAGGAATTTCATTTTCCGGGGTGTGGGGGGCCCCCTGGCCTCCCCTCATTGGGGAAATATCAAGTATATCACAATCTTGTAAATCTGAAGCCCATATTTTATTTCATGCTTGGTTTAACAATAAAGGGGGATATTTTAGGCGCATTTGGAGCATTACATGTCTGAAGAGAAAATATTTAACCCAAATATTGCTGTTAAAATGGTCCAAAATAGATGTAAATCAGCCAAAACCAGTAGCAAATATTGCTCTGTAACCATGAAACTTGGCCCAAAAATCACCTGCCACATACTAAATCTGATTGCACAGGTTTTAGGATTACATCTGGTGTACCAGTGGTGTCATCTGTGCAAAATGGGGTCCAGGAAGGCGAAAATACAGCCTCAGGTGGCTGTATCAGGATAGGCTGATATTTTCTCAGTTTAGGCAGATTTAAGGTTGTAAACCATATTGTGTCCCACAGGAGTCGCCACTTGAATGAATTTTAGTGGTGTGTTCCTTCAGAAATGCATATCTAGTCCAAAGTACAGGTTCAGGGAGTGTAGGTGGCGAGGATGTCATAAAATGCCAGATCAGTCAAAACCACCTCTTAAATTGGACCAATCTTGCTGAAATTTTCACAGAAAACTCAGTTTATGTCAAAGAATGAATTTGTATTGGTCTGGTCCACTCGAGAGCCATATTAGGAATTTCATTTTCCGGGGTGTGGGGGGCCCCCTGGCCTCCCCTCATTGGGGAAATATCAAGTATATCACAATCTTGTAAATCTGAAGCCCATATTTTATTTCATGCTTGGTTTAACAATAAAGGGGGATATTTTAGGCGCATTTGGAGCATTACATGTCTGAAGAGAAAATATTTAACCCAAATATTGCTGTTAAAATGGTCCAAAATAGATGTAAATCAGCCAAAACCAGTAGCAAATATTGCTCTGTAACCATGAAACTTGGCCCAAAAATCACCTGCCACATACTAAATCTGATTGCACAGGTTTTAGGATTACATCTGGTGTACCAGTGGTGTCATCTGTGCAAAATGGGGTCCAGGAAGGCGAAAATACAGCCTCAGGTGGCTGTATCAGGATAGGCTGATATTTTCTCAGTTTAGGCAGATTTAAGGTTGTAAACCATATTGTGTCCCACAGGAGTCGCCACTTGAATGAATTTTAGTGGTGTGTTCCTTCAGAAATGCATATCTAGTCCAAAGTACAGGTTCAGGGAGTGTAGGTGGCGAGGATGTCATAAAATGCCAGATCAGTCAAAACCACCTCTTAAATTGGACCAATCTTGCTGAAATTTTCACAGAAAACTCAGTTTATGTCAAAGAATGAATTTGTATTGGTCTGGTCCACTCGAGAGCCATATTAGGAATTTCATTTTCCGGGGTGTGGGGGGCCCCCTGGCCTCCCCTCATTGGGGAAATATCAAGTATATCACAATCTTGTAAATCTGAAGCCCATATTTTATTTCATGCTTGGTTTAACAATAAAGGGGGATATTTTAGGCGCATTTGGAGCATTACATGTCTGAAGAGAAAATATTTAACCCAAATATTGCTGTTAAAATGGTCCAAAATAGATGTAAATCAGCCAAAACCAGTAGCAAATATTGCTCTGTAACCATGAAACTTGGCCCAAAAATCACCTGCCACATACTAAATCTGATTGCACAGGTTTTAGGATTACATCTGGTGTACCAGTGGTGTCATATCTGTGCAAAATGGGGTCCAGGAAGGCGAAAATACAGCCTCAGGTGGCTGTATCAGGATAGGCTGATATTTTCTCAGTTTAGGCAGATTTAAGGTTGTAAACCATATTGTGTCCCACAGGAGTCGCCACTTGAATGAATTTTAGTGGTGTGTTCCTTCAGAAATGCATATCTAGTCCAAAGTACAGGTTCAGGGAGTGTAGGTGGCGAGGATGTCATAAAATGCCAGATCAGTCAAAACCACCTCTTAAATTGGACCAATCTTGCTGAAATTTTCACAGAAAACTCAGTTTATGTCAAAGAATGAATTTGTATTGGTCTGGTCCACTCGAGAGCCATATTAGGAATTTCATTTTCCGGGGTGTGGGGGGCCCCCTGGCCTCCCCTCATTGGGGAAATATCAAGTATATCACAATCTTGTAAATCTGAAGCCCATATTTTATTTCATGCTTGGTTTAACAATAAAGGGGGATATTTTAGGCGCATTTGGAGCATTACATGTCTGAAGAGAAAATATTTAACCCAAATATTGCTGTTAAAATGGTCCAAAATAGATGTAAATCAGCCAAAACCAGTAGCAAATATTGCTCTGTAACCATGAAACTTGGCCCAAAAATCACCTGCCACATACTAAATCTGATTGCACAGGTTTTAGGATTACATCTGGTGTACCAGTGGTGTCATCTGTGCAAAATGGGGTCCAGGAAGGCGAAAATACAGCCTCAGGTGGCTGTATCAGGATAGGCTGATATTTTCTCAGTTTAGGCAGATTTAAGGTTGTAAACCATATTGTGTCCCACAGGAGTCGCCACTTGAATGAATTTTAGTGGTGTGTTCCTTCAGAAATGCATATCTAGTCCAAAGTACAGGTTCAGGGAGTGTAGGTGGCGAGGATGTCATAAAATGCCAGATCAGTCAAAACCACCTCTTAAATTGGACCAATCTTGCTGAAATTTTCACAGAAAACTCAGTTTATGTCAAAGAATGAATTTGTATTGGTCTGGTCCACTCGAGAGCCATATTAGGAATTTCATTTTCCGGGGTGTGGGGGGCCCCCTGGCCTCCCCTCATTGGGGAAATATCAAGTATATCACAATCTTGTAAATCTGAAGCCCATATTTTATTTCATGCTTGGTTTAACAATAAAGGGGGATATTTTAGGCGCATTTGGAGCATTACATGTCTGAAGAGAAAATATTTAACCCAAATATTGCTGTTAAAATGGTCCAAAATAGATGTAAATCAGCCAAAACCAGTAGCAAATATTGCTCTGTAACCATGAAACTTGGCCCAAAAATCACCTGCCACATACTAAATCTGATTGCACAGGTTTTAGGATTACATCTGGTGTACCAGTGGTGTCATCTGTGCAAAATGGGGTCCAGGAAGGCGAAAATACAGCCTCAGGTGGCTGTATCAGGATAGGCTGATATTTTCTCAGTTTAGGCAGATTTAAGGTTGTAAACCATATTGTGTCCCACAGGAGTCGCCACTTGAATGAATTTTAGTGGTGTGTTCCTTCAGAAATGCATATCTAGTCCAAAGTACAGGTTCAGGGAGTGTAGGTGGCGAGGATGTCATAAAATGCCAGATCAGTCAAAACCACCTCTTAAATTGGACCAATCTTGCTGAAATTTTCACAGAAAACTCAGTTTATGTCAAAGAATGAATTTGTATTGGTCTGGTCCACTCGAGAGCCATATTAGGAATTTCATTTTCCGGGGTGTGGGGGGCCCCCTGGCCTCCCCTCATTGGGGAAATATCAAGTATATCACAATCTTGTAAATCTGAAGCCCATATTTTATTTCATGCTTGGTTTAACAATAAAGGGGGATATTTTAGGCGCATTTGGAGCATTACATGTCTGAAGAGAAAATATTTAACCCAAATATTGCTGTTAAAATGGTCCAAAATAGATGTAAATCAGCCAAAACCAGTAGCAAATATTGCTCTGTAACCATGAAACTTGGCCCAAAAATCACCTGCCACATACTAAATCTGATTGCACAGGTTTTAGGATTACATCTGGTGTACCAGTGGTGTCATCTGTGCAAAATGGGGTCCAGGAAGGCGAAAATACAGCCTCAGGTGGCTGTATCAGGATAGGCTGATATTTTCTCAGTTTAGGCAGATTTAAGGTTGTAAACCATATTGTGTCCCACAGGAGTCGCCACTTGAATGAATTTTAGTGGTGTGTTCCTTCAGAAATGCATATCTAGTCCAAAGTACAGGTTCAGGGAGTGTAGGTGGCGAGGATGTCATAAAATGCCAGATCAGTCAAAACCACCTCTTAAATTGGACCAATCTTGCTGAAATTTTCACAGAAAACTCAGTTTATGTCAAAGAATGAATTTGTATTGGTCTGGTCCACTCGAGAGCCATATTAGGAATTTCATTTTCCGGGGTGTGGGGGGCCCCCTGGCCTCCCCTCATTGGGGAAATATCAAGTATATCACAATCTTGTAAATCTGAAGCCCATATTTTATTTCATGCTTGGTTTAACAATAAAGGGGGATATTTTAGGCGCATTTGGAGCATTACATGTCTGAAGAGAAAATATTTAACCCAAATATTGCTGTTAAAATGGTCCAAAATAGATGTAAATCAGCCAAAACCAGTAGCAAATATTGCTCTGTAACCATGAAACTTGGCCCAAAAATCACCTGCCACATACTAAATCTGATTGCACAGGTTTTAGGATTACATCTGGTGTACCAGTGGTGTCATCTGTGCAAAATGGGGTCCAGGAAGGCGAAAATACAGCCTCAGGTGGCTGTATCAGGATAGGCTGATATTTTCTCAGTTTAGGCAGATTTAAGGTTGTAAACCATATTGTGTCCCACAGGAGTCGCCACTTGAATGAATTTTAGTGGTGTGTTCCTTCAGAAATGCATATCTAGTCCAAAGTACAGGTTCAGGGAGTGTAGGTGGCGAGGATGTCATAAAATGCCAGATCAGTCAAAACCACCTCTTAAATTGGACCAATCTTGCTGAAATTTTCACAGAAAACTCAGTTTATGTCAAAGAATGAATTTGTATTGGTCTGGTCCACTCGAGAGCCATATTAGGAATTTCATTTTCCGGGGTGTGGGGGGCCCCCTGGCCTCCCCTCATTGGGGAAATATCAAGTATATCACAATCTTGTAAATCTGAAGCCCATATTTTATTTCATGCTTGGTTTAACAATAAAGGGGGATATTTTAGGCGCATTTGGAGCATTACATGTCTGAAGAGAAAATATTTAACCCAAATATTGCTGTTAAAATGGTCCAAAATAGATGTAAATCAGCCAAAACCAGTAGCAAATATTGCTCTGTAACCATGAAACTTGGCCCAAAAATCACCTGCCACATACTAAATCTGATTGCACAGGTTTTAGGATTACATCTGGTGTACCAGTGGTGTCATCTGTGCAAAATGGGGTCCAGGAAGGCGAAAATACAGCCTCAGGTGGCTGTATCAGGATAGGCTGATATTTTCTCAGTTTAGGCAGATTTAAGGTTGTAAACCATATTGTGTCCCACAGGAGTCGCCACTTGAATGAATTTTAGTGGTGTGTTCCTTCAGAAATGCATATCTAGTCCAAAGTACAGGTTCAGGGAGTGTAGGTGGCGAGGATGTCATAAAATGCCAGATCAGTCAAAACCACCTCTTAAATTGGACCAATCTTGCTGAAATTTTCACAGAAAACTCAGTTTATGTCAAAGAATGAATTTGTATTGGTCTGGTCCACTCGAGAGCCATATTAGGAATTTCATTTTCCGGGGTGTGGGGGGCCCCCTGGCCTCCCCTCATTGGGGAAATATCAAGTATATCACAATCTTGTAAATCTGAAGCCCATATTTTATTTCATGCTTGGTTTAACAATAAAGGGGGATATTTTAGGCGCATTTGGAGCATTACATGTCTGAAGAGAAAATATTTAACCCAAATATTGCTGTTAAAATGGTCCAAAATAGATGTAAATCAGCCAAAACCAGTAGCAAATATTGCTCTGTAACCATGAAACTTGGCCCAAAAATCACCTGCCACATACTAAATCTGATTGCACAGGTTTTAGGATTACATCTGGTGTACCAGTGGTGTCATCTGTGCAAAATGGGGTCCAGGAAGGCGAAAATACAGCCTCAGGTGGCTGTATCAGGATAGGCTGATATTTTCTCAGTTTAGGCAGATTTAAGGTTGTAAACCATATTGTGTCCCACAGGAGTCGCCACTTGAATGAATTTTAGTGGTGTGTTCCTTCAGAAATGCATATCTAGTCCAAAGTACAGGTTCAGGGAGTGTAGGTGGCGAGGATGTCATAAAATGCCAGATCAGTCAAAACCACCTCTTAAATTGGACCAATCTTGCTGAAATTTTCACAGAAAACTCAGTTTATGTCAAAGAATGAATTTGTATTGGTCTGGTCCACTCGAGAGCCATATTAGGAATTTCATTTTCCGGGGTGTGGGGGGCCCCCTGGCCTCCCCTCATTGGGGAAATATCAAGTATATCACAATCTTGTAAATCTGAAGCCCATATTTTATTTCATGCTTGGTTTAACAATAAAGGGGGATATTTTAGGCGCATTTGGAGCATTACATGTCTGAAGAGAAAATATTTAACCCAAATATTGCTGTTAAAATGGTCCAAAATAGATGTAAATCAGCCAAAACCAGTAGCAAATATTGCTCTGTAACCATGAAACTTGGCCCAAAAATCACCTGCCACATACTAAATCTGATTGCACAGGTTTTAGGATTACATCTGGTGTACCAGTGGTGTCATCTGTGCAAAATGGGGTCCAGGAAGGCGAAAATACAGCCTCAGGTGGCTGTATCAGGATAGGCTGATATTTTCTCAGTTTAGGCAGATTTAAGGTTGTAAACCATATTGTGTCCCACAGGAGTCGCCACTTGAATGAATTTTAGTGGTGTGTTCCTTCAGAAATGCATATCTAGTCCAAAGTACAGGTTCAGGGAGTGTAGGTGGCGAGGATGTCATAAAATGCCAGATCAGTCAAAACCACCTCTTAAATTGGACCAATCTTGCTGAAATTTTCACAGAAAACTCAGTTTATGTCAAAGAATGAATTTGTATTGGTCTGGTCCACTCGAGAGCCATATTAGGAATTTCATTTTCCGGGGTGTGGGGGGCCCCCTGGCCTCCCCTCATTGGGGAAATATCAAGTATATCACAATCTTGTAAATCTGAAGCCCATATTTTATTTCATGCTTGGTTTAACAATAAAGGGGGATATTTTAGGCGCATTTGGAGCATTACATGTCTGAAGAGAAAATATTTAACCCAAATATTGCTGTTAAAATGGTCCAAAATAGATGTAAATCAGCCAAAACCAGTAGCAAATATTGCTCTGTAACCATGAAACTTGGCCCAAAAATCACCTGCCACATACTAAATCTGATTGCACAGGTTTTAGGATTACATCTGGTGTACCAGTGGTGTCATCTGTGCAAAATGGGGTCCAGGAAGGCGAAAATACAGCCTCAGGTGGCTGTATCAGGATAGGCTGATATTTTCTCAGTTTAGGCAGATTTAAGGTTGTAAACCATATTGTGTCCCACAGGAGTCGCCACTTGAATGAATTTTAGTGGTGTGTTCCTTCAGAAATGCATATCTAGTCCAAAGTACAGGTTCAGGGAGTGTAGGTGGCGAGGATGTCATAAAATGCCAGATCAGTCAAAACCACCTCTTAAATTGGACCAATCTTGCTGAAATTTTCACAGAAAACTCAGTTTATGTCAAAGAATGAATTTGTATTGGTCTGGTCCACTCGAGAGCCATATTAGGAATTTCATTTTCCGGGGTGTGGGGGGCCCCCTGGCCTCCCCTCATTGGGGAAATATCAAGTATATCACAATCTTGTAAATCTGAAGCCCATATTTTATTTCATGCTTGGTTTAACAATAAAGGGGGATATTTTAGGCGCATTTGGAGCATTACATGTCTGAAGAGAAAATATTTAACCCAAATATTGCTGTTAAAATGGTCCAAAATAGATGTAAATCAGCCAAAACCAGTAGCAAATATTGCTCTGTAACCATGAAACTTGGCCCAAAAATCACCTGCCACATACTAAATCTGATTGCACAGGTTTTAGGATTACATCTGGTGTACCAGTGGTGTCATCTGTGCAAAATGGGGTCCAGGAAGGCGAAAATACAGCCTCAGGTGGCTGTATCAGGATAGGCTGATATTTTCTCAGTTTAGGCAGATTTAAGGTTGTAAACCATATTGTGTCCCACAGGAGTCGCCACTTGAATGAATTTTAGTGGTGTGTTCCTTCAGAAATGCATATCTAGTCCAAAGTACAGGTTCAGGGAGTGTAGGTGGCGAGGATGTCATAAAATGCCAGATCAGTCAAAACCACCTCTTAAATTGGACCAATCTTGCTGAAATTTTCACAGAAAACTCAGTTTATGTCAAAGAATGAATTTGTATTGGTCTGGTCCACTCGAGAGCCATATTAGGAATTTCATTTTCCGGGGTGTGGGGGGCCCCCTGGCCTCCCCTCATTGGGGAAATATCAAGTATATCACAATCTTGTAAATCTGAAGCCCATATTTTATTTCATGCTTGGTTTAACAATAAAGGGGGATATTTTAGGCGCATTTGGAGCATTACATGTCTGAAGAGAAAATATTTAACCCAAATATTGCTGTTAAAATGGTCCAAAATAGATGTAAATCAGCCAAAACCAGTAGCAAATATTGCTCTGTAACCATGAAACTTGGCCCAAAAATCACCTGCCACATACTAAATCTGATTGCACAGGTTTTAGGATTACATCTGGTGTACCAGTGGTGTCATATCTGTGCAAAATGGGGTCCAGGAAGGCGAAAATACAGCCTCAGGTGGCTGTATCAGGATAGGCTGATATTTTCTCAGTTTAGGCAGATTTAAGGTTGTAAACCATATTGTGTCCCACAGGAGTCGCCACTTGAATGAATTTTAGTGGTGTGTTCCTTCAGAAATGCATATCTAGTCCAAAGTACAGGTTCAGGGAGTGTAGGTGGCGAGGATGTCATAAAATGCCAGATCAGTCAAAACCACCTCTTAAATTGGACCAATCTTGCTGAAATTTTCACAGAAAACTCAGTTTATGTCAAAGAATGAATTTGTATTGGTCTGGTCCACTCGAGAGCCATATTAGGAATTTCATTTTCCGGGGTGTGGGGGGCCCCCTGGCCTCCCCTCATTGGGGAAATATCAAGTATATCACAATCTTGTAAATCTGAAGCCCATATTTTATTTCATGCTTGTTTTAACAATAAAGGGGGATATTTTAGGCGCATTTGGAGCATTACATGTCTGAAGAGAAAATATTTAACCCAAATATTGCTGTTAAAATGGTCCAAAATAGATGTAAATCAGCCAAAACCAGTAGCAAATATTGCTCTGTAACCATGAAACTTGGCCCAAAAATCACCTGCCACATACTAAATCTGATTGCACAGGTTTTAGGATTACATCTGGTGTACCAGTGGTGTCATATCTGTGCAAAATGGGGTCCAGGAAGGCGAAAATACAGCCTCAGGTGGCTGTATCAGGATAGGCTGATATTTTCTCAGTTTAGGCAGATTTAAGGTTGTAAACCATATTGTGTCCCACAGGAGTCGCCACTTGAATGAATTTTAGTGGTGTGTTCCTTCAGAAATGCATATCTAGTCCAAAGTACAGGTTCAGGGAGTGTAGGTGGCGAGGATGTCATAAAATGCCAGATCAGTCAAAACCACCTCTTAAATTGGACCAATCTTGCTGAAATTTTCACAGAAAACTCAGTTTATGTCAAAGAATGAATTTGTATTGGTCTGGTCCACTCGAGAGCCATATTAGGAATTTCATTTTCCGGGGTGTGGGGGGCCCCCTGGCCTCCCCTCATTGGGGAAATATCAAGTATATCACAATCTTGTAAATCTGAAGCCCATATTTTATTTCATGCTTGGTTTAACAATAAAGGGGGATATTTTAGGCGCATTTGGAGCATTACATGTCTGAAGAGAAAATATTTAACCCAAATATTGCTGTTAAAATGGTCCAAAATAGATGTAAATCAGCCAAAACCAGTAGCAAATATTGCTCTGTAACCATGAAACTTGGCCCAAAAATCACCTGCCACATACTAAATCTGATTGCACAGGTTTTAGGATTACATCTGGTGTACCAGTGGTGTCATCTGTGCAAAATGGGGTCCAGGAAGGCGAAAATACAGCCTCAGGTGGCTGTATCAGGATAGGCTGATATTTTCTCAGTTTAGGCAGATTTAAGGTTGTAAACCATATTGTGTCCCACAGGAGTCGCCACTTGAATGAATTTTAGTGGTGTGTTCCTTCAGAAATGCATATCTAGTCCAAAGTACAGGTTCAGGGAGTGTAGGTGGCGAGGATGTCATAAAATGCCAGATCAGTCAAAACCACCTCTTAAATTGGACCAATCTTGCTGAAATTTTCACAGAAAACTCAGTTTATGTCAAAGAATGAATTTGTATTGGTCTGGTCCACTCGAGAGCCATATTAGGAATTTCATTTTCCGGGGTGTGGGGGGCCCCCTGGCCTCCCCTCATTGGGGAAATATCAAGTATATCACAATCTTGTAAATCTGAAGCCCATATTTTATTTCATGCTTGGTTTAACAATAAAGGGGGATATTTTAGGCGCATTTGGAGCATTACATGTCTGAAGAGAAAATATTTAACCCAAATATTGCTGTTAAAATGGTCCAAAATAGATGTAAATCAGCCAAAACCAGTAGCAAATATTGCTCTGTAACCATGAAACTTGGCCCAAAAATCACCTGCCACATACTAAATCTGATTGCACAGGTTTTAGGATTACATCTGGTGTACCAGTGGTGTCATCTGTGCAAAATGGGGTCCAGGAAGGCGAAAATACAGCCTCAGGTGGCTGTATCAGGATAGGCTGATATTTTCTCAGTTTAGGCAGATTTAAGGTTGTAAACCATATTGTGTCCCACAGGAGTCGCCACTTGAATGAATTTTAGTGGTGTGTTCCTTCAGAAATGCATATCTAGTCCAAAGTACAGGTTCAGGGAGTGTAGGTGGCGAGGATGTCATAAAATGCCAGATCAGTCAAAACCACCTCTTAAATTGGACCAATCTTGCTGAAATTTTCACAGAAAACTCAGTTTATGTCAAAGAATGAATTTGTATTGGTCTGGTCCACTCGAGAGCCATATTAGGAATTTCATTTTCCGGGGTGTGGGGGGCCCCCTGGCCTCCCCTCATTGGGGAAATATCAAGTATATCACAATCTTGTAAATCTGAAGCCCATATTTTATTTCATGCTTGGTTTAACAATAAAGGGGGATATTTTAGGCGCATTTGGAGCATTACATGTCTGAAGAGAAAATATTTAACCCAAATATTGCTGTTAAAATGGTCCAAAATAGATGTAAATCAGCCAAAACCAGTAGCAAATATTGCTCTGTAACCATGAAACTTGGCCCAAAAATCACCTGCCACATACTAAATCTGATTGCACAGGTTTTAGGATTACATCTGGTGTACCAGTGGTGTCATATCTGTGCAAAATGGGGTCCAGGAAGGCGAAAATACAGCCTCAGGTGGCTGTATCAGGATAGGCTGATATTTTCTCAGTTTAGGCAGATTTAAGGTTGTAAACCATATTGTGTCCCACAGGAGTCGCCACTTGAATGAATTTTAGTGGTGTGTTCCTTCAGAAATGCATATCTAGTCCAAAGTACAGGTTCAGGGAGTGTAGGTGGCGAGGATGTCATAAAATGCCAGATCAGTCAAAACCACCTCTTAAATTGGACCAATCTTGCTGAAATTTTCACAGAAAACTCAGTTTATGTCAAAGAATGAATTTGTATTGGTCTGGTCCACTCGAGAGCCATATTAGGAATTTCATTTTCCGGGGTGTGGGGGGCCCCCTGGCCTCCCCTCATTGGGGAAATATCAAGTATATCACAATCTTGTAAATCTGAAGCCCATATTTTATTTCATGCTTGGTTTAACAATAAAGGGGGATATTTTAGGCGCATTTGGAGCATTACATGTCTGAAGAGAAAATATTTAACCCAAATATTGCTGTTAAAATGGTCCAAAATAGATGTAAATCAGCCAAAACCAGTAGCAAATATTGCTCTGTAACCATGAAACTTGGCCCAAAAATCACCTGCCACATACTAAATCTGATTGCACAGGTTTTAGGATTACATCTGGTGTACCAGTGGTGTCATCTGTGCAAAATGGGGTCCAGGAAGGCGAAAATACAGCCTCAGGTGGCTGTATCAGGATAGGCTGATATTTTCTCAGTTTAGGCAGATTTAAGGTTGTAAACCATATTGTGTCCCACAGGAGTCGCCACTTGAATGAATTTTAGTGGTGTGTTCCTTCAGAAATGCATATCTAGTCCAAAGTACAGGTTCAGGGAGTGTAGGTGGCGAGGATGTCATAAAATGCCAGATCAGTCAAAACCACCTCTTAAATTGGACCAATCTTGCTGAAATTTTCACAGAAAACTCAGTTTATGTCAAAGAATGAATTTGTATTGGTCTGGTCCACTCGAGAGCCATATTAGGAATTTCATTTTCCGGGGTGTGGGGGGCCCCCTGGCCTCCCCTCATTGGGGAAATATCAAGTATATCACAATCTTGTAAATCTGAAGCCCATATTTTATTTCATGCTTGGTTTAACAATAAAGGGGGATATTTTAGGCGCATTTGGAGCATTACATGTCTGAAGAGAAAATATTTAACCCAAATATTGCTGTTAAAATGGTCCAAAATAGATGTAAATCAGCCAAAACCAGTAGCAAATATTGCTCTGTAACCATGAAACTTGGCCCAAAAATCACCTGCCACATACTAAATCTGATTGCACAGGTTTTAGGATTACATCTGGTGTACCAGTGGTGTCATCTGTGCAAAATGGGGTCCAGGAAGGCGAAAATACAGCCTCAGGTGGCTGTATCAGGATAGGCTGATATTTTCTCAGTTTAGGCAGATTTAAGGTTGTAAACCATATTGTGTCCCACAGGAGTCGCCACTTGAATGAATTTTAGTGGTGTGTTCCTTCAGAAATGCATATCTAGTCCAAAGTACAGGTTCAGGGAGTGTAGGTGGCGAGGATGTCATAAAATGCCAGATCAGTCAAAACCACCTCTTAAATTGGACCAATCTTGCTGAAATTTTCACAGAAAACTCAGTTTATGTCAAAGAATGAATTTGTATTGGTCTGGTCCACTCGAGAGCCATATTAGGAATTTCATTTTCCGGGGTGTGGGGGGCCCCCTGGCCTCCCCTCATTGGGGAAATATCAAGTATATCACAATCTTGTAAATCTGAAGCCCATATTTTATTTCATGCTTGGTTTAACAATAAAGGGGGATATTTTAGGCGCATTTGGAGCATTACATGTCTGAAGAGAAAATATTTAACCCAAATATTGCTGTTAAAATGGTCCAAAATAGATGTAAATCAGCCAAAACCAGTAGCAAATATTGCTCTGTAACCATGAAACTTGGCCCAAAAATCACCTGCCACATACTAAATCTGATTGCACAGGTTTTAGGATTACATCTGGTGTACCAGTGGTGTCATCTGTGCAAAATGGGGTCCAGGAAGGCGAAAATACAGCCTCAGGTGGCTGTATCAGGATAGGCTGATATTTTCTCAGTTTAGGCAGATTTAAGGTTGTAAACCATATTGTGTCCCACAGGAGTCGCCACTTGAATGAATTTTAGTGGTGTGTTCCTTCAGAAATGCATATCTAGTCCAAAGTACAGGTTCAGGGAGTGTAGGTGGCGAGGATGTCATAAAATGCCAGATCAGTCAAAACCACCTCTTAAATTGGACCAATCTTGCTGAAATTTTCACAGAAAACTCAGTTTATGTCAAAGAATGAATTTGTATTGGTCTGGTCCACTCGAGAGCCATATTAGGAATTTCATTTTCCGGGGTGTGGGGGGCCCCCTGGCCTCCCCTCATTGGGGAAATATCAAGTATATCACAATCTTGTAAATCTGAAGCCCATATTTTATTTCATGCTTGGTTTAACAATAAAGGGGGATATTTTAGGCGCATTTGGAGCATTACATGTCTGAAGAGAAAATATTTAACCCAAATATTGCTGTTAAAATGGTCCAAAATAGATGTAAATCAGCCAAAACCAGTAGCAAATATTGCTCTGTAACCATGAAACTTGGCCCAAAAATCACCTGCCACATACTAAATCTGATTGCACAGGTTTTAGGATTACATCTGGTGTACCAGTGGTGTCATATCTGTGCAAAATGGGGTCCAGGAAGGCGAAAATACAGCCTCAGGTGGCTGTATCAGGATAGGCTGATATTTTCTCAGTTTAGGCAGATTTAAGGTTGTAAACCATATTGTGTCCCACAGGAGTCGCCACTTGAATGAATTTTAGTGGTGTGTTCCTTCAGAAATGCATATCTAGTCCAAAGTACAGGTTCAGGGAGTGTAGGTGGCGAGGATGTCATAAAATGCCAGATCAGTCAAAACCACCTCTTAAATTGGACCAATCTTGCTGAAATTTTCACAGAAAACTCAGTTTATGTCAAAGAATGAATTTGTATTGGTCTGGTCCACTCGAGAGCCATATTAGGAATTTCATTTTCCGGGGTGTGGGGGGCCCCCTGGCCTCCCCTCATTGGGGAAATATCAAGTATATCACAATCTTGTAAATCTGAAGCCCATATTTTATTTCATGCTTGGTTTAACAATAAAGGGGGATATTTTAGGCGCATTTGGAGCATTACATGTCTGAAGAGAAAATATTTAACCCAAATATTGCTGTTAAAATGGTCCAAAATAGATGTAAATCAGCCAAAACCAGTAGCAAATATTGCTCTGTAACCATGAAACTTGGCCCAAAAATCACCTGCCACATACTAAATCTGATTGCACAGGTTTTAGGATTACATCTGGTGTACCAGTGGTGTCATCTGTGCAAAATGGGGTCCAGGAAGGCGAAAATACAGCCTCAGGTGGCTGTATCAGGATAGGCTGATATTTTCTCAGTTTAGGCAGATTTAAGGTTGTAAACCATATTGTGTCCCACAGGAGTCGCCACTTGAATGAATTTTAGTGGTGTGTTCCTTCAGAAATGCATATCTAGTCCAAAGTACAGGTTCAGGGAGTGTAGGTGGCGAGGATGTCATAAAATGCCAGATCAGTCAAAACCACCTCTTAAATTGGACCAATCTTGCTGAAATTTTCACAGAAAACTCAGTTTATGTCAAAGAATGAATTTGTATTGGTCTGGTCCACTCGAGAGCCATATTAGGAATTTCATTTTCCGGGGTGTGGGGGGCCCCCTGGCCTCCCCTCATTGGGGAAATATCAAGTATATCACAATCTTGTAAATCTGAAGCCCATATTTTATTTCATGCTTGGTTTAACAATAAAGGGGGATATTTTAGGCGCATTTGGAGCATTACATGTCTGAAGAGAAAATATTTAACCCAAATATTGCTGTTAAAATGGTCCAAAATAGATGTAAATCAGCCAAAACCAGTAGCAAATATTGCTCTGTAACCATGAAACTTGGCCCAAAAATCACCTGCCACATACTAAATCTGATTGCACAGGTTTTAGGATTACATCTGGTGTACCAGTGGTGTCATATCTGTGCAAAATGGGGTCCAGGAAGGCGAAAATACAGCCTCAGGTGGCTGTATCAGGATAGGCTGATATTTTCTCAGTTTAGGCAGATTTAAGGTTGTAAACCATATTGTGTCCCACAGGAGTCGCCACTTGAATGAATTTTAGTGGTGTGTTCCTTCAGAAATGCATATCTAGTCCAAAGTACAGGTTCAGGGAGTGTAGGTGGCGAGGATGTCATAAAATGCCAGATCAGTCAAAACCACCTCTTAAATTGGACCAATCTTGCTGAAATTTTCACAGAAAACTCAGTTTATGTCAAAGAATGAATTTGTATTGGTCTGGTCCACTCGAGAGCCATATTAGGAATTTCATTTTCCGGGGTGTGGGGGGCCCCCTGGCCTCCCCTCATTGGGGAAATATCAAGTATATCACAATCTTGTAAATCTGAAGCCCATATTTTATTTCATGCTTGGTTTAACAATAAAGGGGGATATTTTAGGCGCATTTGGAGCATTACATGTCTGAAGAGAAAATATTTAACCCAAATATTGCTGTTAAAATGGTCCAAAATAGATGTAAATCAGCCAAAACCAGTAGCAAATATTGCTCTGTAACCATGAAACTTGGCCCAAAAATCACCTGCCACATACTAAATCTGATTGCACAGGTTTTAGGATTACATCTGGTGTACCAGTGGTGTCATATCTGTGCAAAATGGGGTCCAGGAAGGCGAAAATACAGCCTCAGGTGGCTGTATCAGGATAGGCTGATATTTTCTCAGTTTAGGCAGATTTAAGGTTGTAAACCATATTGTGTCCCACAGGAGTCGCCACTTGAATGAATTTTAGTGGTGTGTTCCTTCAGAAATGCATATCTAGTCCAAAGTACAGGTTCAGGGAGTGTAGGTGGCGAGGATGTCATAAAATGCCAGATCAGTCAAAACCACCTCTTAAATTGGACCAATCTTGCTGAAATTTTCACAGAAAACTCAGTTTATGTCAAAGAATGAATTTGTATTGGTCTGGTCCACTCGAGAGCCATATTAGGAATTTCATTTTCCGGGGTGTGGGGGGCCCCCTGGCCTCCCCTCATTGGGGAAATATCAAGTATATCACAATCTTGTAAATCTGAAGCCCATATTTTATTTCATGCTTGGTTTAACAATAAAGGGGGATATTTTAGGCGCATTTGGAGCATTACATGTCTGAAGAGAAAATATTTAACCCAAATATTGCTGTTAAAATGGTCCAAAATAGATGTAAATCAGCCAAAACCAGTAGCAAATATTGCTCTGTAACCATGAAACTTGGCCCAAAAATCACCTGCCACATACTAAATCTGATTGCACAGGTTTTAGGATTACATCTGGTGTACCAGTGGTGTCATCTGTGCAAAATGGGGTCCAGGAAGGCGAAAATACAGCCTCAGGTGGCTGTATCAGGATAGGCTGATATTTTCTCAGTTTAGGCAGATTTAAGGTTGTAAACCATATTGTGTCCCACAGGAGTCGCCACTTGAATGAATTTTAGTGGTGTGTTCCTTCAGAAATGCATATCTAGTCCAAAGTACAGGTTCAGGGAGTGTAGGTGGCGAGGATGTCATAAAATGCCAGATCAGTCAAAACCACCTCTTAAATTGGACCAATCTTGCTGAAATTTTCACAGAAAACTCAGTTTATGTCAAAGAATGAATTTGTATTGGTCTGGTCCACTCGAGAGCCATATTAGGAATTTCATTTTCCGGGGTGTGGGGGGCCCCCTGGCCTCCCCTCATTGGGGAAATATCAAGTATACCACAATCTTGTAAATCTGAAGCCCATATTTTATTTCATGCTTGGTTTAACAATAAAGGGGGATATTTTAGGCGCATTTGGAGCATTACATGTCTGAAGAGAAAATATTTAACCCAAATATTGCTGTTAAAATGGTCCAAAATAGATGTAAATCAGCCAAAACCAGTAGCAAATATTGCTCTGTAACCATGAAACTTGGCCCAAAAATCACCTGCCACATACTAAATCTGATTGCACAGGTTTTAGGATTACATCTGGTGTACCAGTGGTGTCATATCTGTGCAAAATGGGGTCCAGGAAGGCGAAAATACAGCCTCAGGTGGCTGTATCAGGATAGGCTGATATTTTCTCAGTTTAGGCAGATTTAAGGTTGTAAACCATATTGTGTCCCACAGGAGTCGCCACTTGAATGAATTTTAGTGGTGTGTTCCTTCAGAAATGCATATCTAGTCCAAAGTACAGGTTCAGGGAGTGTAGGTGGCGAGGATGTCATAAAATGCCAGATCAGTCAAAACCACCTCTTAAATTGGACCAATCTTGCTGAAATTTTCACAGAAAACTCAGTTTATGTCAAAGAATGAATTTGTATTGGTCTGGTCCACTCGAGAGCCATATTAGGAATTTCATTTTCCGGGGTGTGGGGGGCCCCCTGGCCTCCCCTCATTGGGGAAATATCAAGTATATCACAATCTTGTAAATCTGAAGCCCATATTTTATTTCATGCTTGGTTTAACAATAAAGGGGGATATTTTAGGCGCATTTGGAGCATTACATGTCTGAAGAGAAAATATTTAACCCAAATATTGCTGTTAAAATGGTCCAAAATAGATGTAAATCAGCCAAAACCAGTAGCAAATATTGCTCTGTAACCATGAAACTTGGCCCAAAAATCACCTGCCACATACTAAATCTGATTGCACAGGTTTTAGGATTACATCTGGTGTACCAGTGGTGTCATCTGTGCAAAATGGGGTCCAGGAAGGCGAAAATACAGCCTCAGGTGGCTGTATCAGGATAGGCTGATATTTTCTCAGTTTAGGCAGATTTAAGGTTGTAAACCATATTGTGTCCCACAGGAGTCGCCACTTGAATGAATTTTAGTGGTGTGTTCCTTCAGAAATGCATATCTAGTCCAAAGTACAGGTTCAGGGAGTGTAGGTGGCGAGGATGTCATAAAATGCCAGATCAGTCAAAACCACCTCTTAAATTGGACCAATCTTGCTGAAATTTTCACAGAAAACTCAGTTTATGTCAAAGAATGAATTTGTATTGGTCTGGTCCACTCGAGAGCCATATTAGGAATTTCATTTTCCGGGGTGTGGGGGGCCCCCTGGCCTCCCCTCATTGGGGAAATATCAAGTATATCACAATCTTGTAAATCTGAAGCCCATATTTTATTTCATGCTTGGTTTAACAATAAAGGGGGATATTTTAGGCGCATTTGGAGCATTACATGTCTGAAGAGAAAATATTTAACCCAAATATTGCTGTTAAAATGGTCCAAAATAGATGTAAATCAGCCAAAACCAGTAGCAAATATTGCTCTGTAACCATGAAACTTGGCCCAAAAATCACCTGCCACATACTAAATCTGATTGCACAGGTTTTAGGATTACATCTGGTGTACCAGTGGTGTCATATCTGTGCAAAATGGGGTCCAGGAAGGCGAAAATACAGCCTCAGGTGGCTGTATCAGGATAGGCTGATATTTTCTCAGTTTAGGCAGATTTAAGGTTGTAAACCATATTGTGTCCCACAGGAGTCGCCACTTGAATGAATTTTAGTGGTGTGTTCCTTCAGAAATGCATATCTAGTCCAAAGTACAGGTTCAGGGAGTGTAGGTGGCGAGGATGTCATAAAATGCCAGATCAGTCAAAACCACCTCTTAAATTGGACCAATCTTGCTGAAATTTTCACAGAAAACTCAGTTTATGTCAAAGAATGAATTTGTATTGGTCTGGTCCACTCGAGAGCCATATTAGGAATTTCATTTTCCGGGGTGTGGGGGGCCCCCTGGCCTCCCCTCATTGGGGAAATATCAAGTATATCACAATCTTGTAAATCTGAAGCCCATATTTTATTTCATGCTTGGTTTAACAATAAAGGGGGATATTTTAGGCGCATTTGGAGCATTACATGTCTGAAGAGAAAATATTTAACCCAAATATTGCTGTTAAAATGGTCCAAAATAGATGTAAATCAGCCAAAACCAGTAGCAAATATTGCTCTGTAACCATGAAACTTGGCCCAAAAATCACCTGCCACATACTAAATCTGATTGCACAGGTTTTAGGATTACATCTGGTGTACCAGTGGTGTCATATCTGTGCAAAATGGGGTCCAGGAAGGCGAAAATACAGCCTCAGGTGGCTGTATCAGGATAGGCTGATATTTTCTCAGTTTAGGCAGATTTAAGGTTGTAAACCATATTGTGTCCCACAGGAGTCGCCACTTGAATGAATTTTAGTGGTGTGTTCCTTCAGAAATGCATATCTAGTCCAAAGTACAGGTTCAGGGAGTGTAGGTGGCGAGGATGTCATAAAATGCCAGATCAGTCAAAACCACCTCTTAAATTGGACCAATCTTGCTGAAATTTTCACAGAAAACTCAGTTTATGTCAAAGAATGAATTTGTATTGGTCTGGTCCACTCGAGAGCCATATTAGGAATTTCATTTTCCGGGGTGTGGGGGGCCCCCTGGCCTCCCCTCATTGGGGAAATATCAAGTATATCACAATCTTGTAAATCTGAAGCCCATATTTTATTTCATGCTTGGTTTAACAATAAAGGGGGATATTTTAGGCGCATTTGGAGCATTACATGTCTGAAGAGAAAATATTTAACCCAAATATTGCTGTTAAAATGGTCCAAAATAGATGTAAATCAGCCAAAACCAGTAGCAAATATTGCTCTGTAACCATGAAACTTGGCCCAAAAATCACCTGCCACATACTAAATCTGATTGCACAGGTTTTAGGATTACATCTGGTGTACCAGTGGTGTCATCTGTGCAAAATGGGGTCCAGGAAGGCGAAAATACAGCCTCAGGTGGCTGTATCAGGATAGGCTGATATTTTCTCAGTTTAGGCAGATTTAAGGTTGTAAACCATATTGTGTCCCACAGGAGTCGCCACTTGAATGAATTTTAGTGGTGTGTTCCTTCAGAAATGCATATCTAGTCCAAAGTACAGGTTCAGGGAGTGTAGGTGGCGAGGATGTCATAAAATGCCAGATCAGTCAAAACCACCTCTTAAATTGGACCAATCTTGCTGAAATTTTCACAGAAAACTCAGTTTATGTCAAAGAATGAATTTGTATTGGTCTGGTCCACTCGAGAGCCATATTAGGAATTTCATTTTCCGGGGTGTGGGGGGCCCCCTGGCCTCCCCTCATTGGGGAAATATCAAGTATATCACAATCTTGTAAATCTGAAGCCCATATTTTATTTCATGCTTGGTTTAACAATAAAGGGGGATATTTTAGGCGCATTTGGAGCATTACATGTCTGAAGAGAAAATATTTAACCCAAATATTGCTGTTAAAATGGTCCAAAATAGATGTAAATCAGCCAAAACCAGTAGCAAATATTGCTCTGTAACCATGAAACTTGGCCCAAAAATCACCTGCCACATACTAAATCTGATTGCACAGGTTTTAGGATTACATCTGGTGTACCAGTGGTGTCATATCTGTGCAAAATGGGGTCCAGGAAGGCGAAAATACAGCCTCAGGTGGCTGTATCAGGATAGGCTGATATTTTCTCAGTTTAGGCAGATTTAAGGTTGTAAACCATATTGTGTCCCACAGGAGTCGCCACTTGAATGAATTTTAGTGGTGTGTTCCTTCAGAAATGCATATCTAGTCCAAAGTACAGGTTCAGGGAGTGTAGGTGGCGAGGATGTCATAAAATGCCAGATCAGTCAAAACCACCTCTTAAATTGGACCAATCTTGCTGAAATTTTCACAGAAAACTCAGTTTATGTCAAAGAATGAATTTGTATTGGTCTGGTCCACTCGAGAGCCATATTAGGAATTTCATTTTCCGGGGTGTGGGGGGCCCCCTGGCCTCCCCTCATTGGGGAAATATCAAGTATATCACAATCTTGTAAATCTGAAGCCCATATTTTATTTCATGCTTGGTTTAACAATAAAGGGGGATATTTTAGGCGCATTTGGAGCATTACATGTCTGAAGAGAAAATATTTAACCCAAATATTGCTGTTAAAATGGTCCAAAATAGATGTAAATCAGCCAAAACCAGTAGCAAATATTGCTCTGTAACCATGAAACTTGGCCCAAAAATCACCTGCCACATACTAAATCTGATTGCACAGGTTTTAGGATTACATCTGGTGTACCAGTGGTGTCATATCTGTGCAAAATGGGGTCCAGGAAGGCGAAAATACAGCCTCAGGTGGCTGTATCAGGATAGGCTGATATTTTCTCAGTTTAGGCAGATTTAAGGTTGTAAACCATATTGTGTCCCACAGGAGTCGCCACTTGAATGAATTTTAGTGGTGTGTTCCTTCAGAAATGCATATCTAGTCCAAAGTACAGGTTCAGGGAGTGTAGGTGGCGAGGATGTCATAAAATGCCAGATCAGTCAAAACCACCTCTTAAATTGGACCAATCTTGCTGAAATTTTCACAGAAAACTCAGTTTATGTCAAAGAATGAATTTGTATTGGTCTGGTCCACTCGAGAGCCATATTAGGAATTTCATTTTCCGGGGTGTGGGGGGCCCCCTGGCCTCCCCTCATTGGGGAAATATCAAGTATATCACAATCTTGTAAATCTGAAGCCCATATTTTATTTCATGCTTGGTTTAACAATAAAGGGGGATATTTTAGGCGCATTTGGAGCATTACATGTCTGAAGAGAAAATATTTAACCCAAATATTGCTGTTAAAATGGTCCAAAATAGATGTAAATCAGCCAAAACCAGTAGCAAATATTGCTCTGTAACCATGAAACTTGGCCCAAAAATCACCTGCCACATACTAAATCTGATTGCACAGGTTTTAGGATTACATCTGGTGTACCAGTGGTGTCATATCTGTGCAAAATGGGGTCCAGGAAGGCGAAAATACAGCCTCAGGTGGCTGTATCAGGATAGGCTGATATTTTCTCAGTTTAGGCAGATTTAAGGTTGTAAACCATATTGTGTCCCACAGGAGTCGCCACTTGAATGAATTTTAGTGGTGTGTTCCTTCAGAAATGCATATCTAGTCCAAAGTACAGGTTCAGGGAGTGTAGGTGGCGAGGATGTCATAAAATGCCAGATCAGTCAAAACCACCTCTTAAATTGGACCAATCTTGCTGAAATTTTCACAGAAAACTCAGTTTATGTCAAAGAATGAATTTGTATTGGTCTGGTCCACTCGAGAGCCATATTAGGAATTTCATTTTCCGGGGTGTGGGGGGCCCCCTGGCCTCCCCTCATTGGGGAAATATCAAGTATATCACAATCTTGTAAATCTGAAGCCCATATTTTATTTCATGCTTGGTTTAACAATAAAGGGGGATATTTTAGGCGCATTTGGAGCATTACATGTCTGAAGAGAAAATATTTAACCCAAATATTGCTGTTAAAATGGTCCAAAATAGATGTAAATCAGCCAAAACCAGTAGCAAATATTGCTCTGTAACCATGAAACTTGGCCCAAAAATCACCTGCCACATACTAAATCTGATTGCACAGGTTTTAGGATTACATCTGGTGTACCAGTGGTGTCATCTGTGCAAAATGGGGTCCAGGAAGGCGAAAATACAGCCTCAGGTGGCTGTATCAGGATAGGCTGATATTTTCTCAGTTTAGGCAGATTTAAGGTTGTAAACCATATTGTGTCCCACAGGAGTCGCCACTTGAATGAATTTTAGTGGTGTGTTCCTTCAGAAATGCATATCTAGTCCAAAGTACAGGTTCAGGGAGTGTAGGTGGCGAGGATGTCATAAAATGCCAGATCAGTCAAAACCACCTCTTAAATTGGACCAATCTTGCTGAAATTTTCACAGAAAACTCAGTTTATGTCAAAGAATGAATTTGTATTGGTCTGGTCCACTCGAGAGCCATATTAGGAATTTCATTTTCCGGGGTGTGGGGGGCCCCCTGGCCTCCCCTCATTGGGGAAATATCAAGTATATCACAATCTTGTAAATCTGAAGCCCATATTTTATTTCATGCTTGGTTTAACAATAAAGGGGGATATTTTAGGCGCATTTGGAGCATTACATGTCTGAAGAGAAAATATTTAACCCAAATATTGCTGTTAAAATGGTCCAAAATAGATGTAAATCAGCCAAAACCAGTAGCAAATATTGCTCTGTAACCATGAAACTTGGCCCAAAAATCACCTGCCACATACTAAATCTGATTGCACAGGTTTTAGGATTACATCTGGTGTACCAGTGGTGTCATCTGTGCAAAATGGGGTCCAGGAAGGCGAAAATACAGCCTCAGGTGGCTGTATCAGGATAGGCTGATATTTTCTCAGTTTAGGCAGATTTAAGGTTGTAAACCATATTGTGTCCCACAGGAGTCGCCACTTGAATGAATTTTAGTGGTGTGTTCCTTCAGAAATGCATATCTAGTCCAAAGTACAGGTTCAGGGAGTGTAGGTGGCGAGGATGTCATAAAATGCCAGATCAGTCAAAACCACCTCTTAAATTGGACCAATCTTGCTGAAATTTTCACAGAAAACTCAGTTTATGTCAAAGAATGAATTTGTATTGGTCTGGTCCACTCGAGAGCCATATTAGGAATTTCATTTTCCGGGGTGTGGGGGGCCCCCTGGCCTCCCCTCATTGGGGAAATATCAAGTATATCACAATCTTGTAAATCTGAAGCCCATATTTTATTTCATGCTTGGTTTAACAATAAAGGGGGATATTTTAGGCGCATTTGGAGCATTACATGTCTGAAGAGAAAATATTTAACCCAAATATTGCTGTTAAAATGGTCCAAAATAGATGTAAATCAGCCAAAACCAGTAGCAAATATTGCTCTGTAACCATGAAACTTGGCCCAAAAATCACCTGCCACATACTAAATCTGATTGCACAGGTTTTAGGATTACATCTGGTGTACCAGTGGTGTCATCTGTGTGCAAAATGGGGTCCAGGAAGGCGAAAATACAGCCTCAGGTGGCTGTATCAGGATAGGCTGATATTTTCTCAGTTTAGGCAGATTTAAGGTTGTAAACCATATTGTGTCCCACAGGAGTCGCCACTTGAATGAATTTTAGTGGTGTGTTCCTTCAGAAATGCATATCTAGTCCAAAGTACAGGTTCAGGGAGTGTAGGTGGCGAGGATGTCATAAAATGCCAGATCAGTCAAAACCACCTCTTAAATTGGACCAATCTTGCTGAAATTTTCACAGAAAACTCAGTTTATGTCAAAGAATGAATT
This sequence comes from Sabellastarte sp. h YS-2021, assembly GCA_964017235.1. Lineage (NCBI taxonomy): Eukaryota > Metazoa > Annelida > Polychaeta > Sabellida > Sabellidae > Sabellastarte > Sabellastarte sp. h YS-2021. The sequence goes on along the minus strand of CAXHLB010000524.1, from coordinate 97,870 downwards.
TGTATTGGTCTGGTCCACTCGAGAGCCATATTAGGAATTTCATTTTCCGGGGTGTGGGGGGCCCCCTGGCCTCCCCTCATTGGGGAAATATCAAGTATATCACAATCTTGTAAATCTGAAGCCCATATTTTATTTCATGCTTGGTTTAACAATAAAGGGGGATATTTTAGGCGCATTTGGAGCATTACATGTCTGAAGAGAAAATATTTAACCCAAATATTGCTGTTAAAATGGTCCAAAATAGATGTAAATCAGCCAAAACCAGTAGCAAATATTGCTCTGTAACCATGAAACTTGGCCCAAAAATCACCTGCCACATACTAAATCTGATTGCACAGGTTTTAGGATTACATCTGGTGTACCAGTGGTGTCATATCTGTGCAAAATGGGGTCCAGGAAGGCGAAAATACAGCCTCAGGTGGCTGTATCAGGATAGGCTGATATTTTCTCAGTTTAGGCAGATTTAAGGTTGTAAACCATATTGTGTCCCACAGGAGTCGCCACTTGAATGAATTTTAGTGGTGTGTTCCTTCAGAAATGCATATCTAGTCCAAAGTACAGGTTCAGGGAGTGTAGGTGGCGAGGATGTCATAAAATGCCAGATCAGTCAAAACCACCTCTTAAATTGGACCAATCTTGCTGAAATTTTCACAGAAAACTCAGTTTATGTCAAAGAATGAATTTGTATTGGTCTGGTCCACTCGAGAGCCATATTAGGAATTTCATTTTCCGGGGTGTGGGGGGCCCCCTGGCCTCCCCTCATTGGGGAAATATCAAGTATATCACAATCTTGTAAATCTGAAGCCCATATTTTATTTCATGCTTGGTTTAACAATAAAGGGGGATATTTTAGGCGCATTTGGAGCATTACATGTCTGAAGAGAAAATATTTAACCCAAATATTGCTGTTAAAATGGTCCAAAATAGATGTAAATCAGCCAAAACCAGTAGCAAATATTGCTCTGTAACCATGAAACTTGGCCCAAAAATCACCTGCCACATACTAAATCTGATTGCACAGGTTTTAGGATTACATCTGGTGTACCAGTGGTGTCATATCTGTGCAAAATGGGGTCCAGGAAGGCGAAAATACAGCCTCAGGTGGCTGTATCAGGATAGGCTGATATTTTCTCAGTTTAGGCAGATTTAAGGTTGTAAACCATATTGTGTCCCACAGGAGTCGCCACTTGAATGAATTTTAGTGGTGTGTTCCTTCAGAAATGCATATCTAGTCCAAAGTACAGGTTCAGGGAGTGTAGGTGGCGAGGATGTCATAAAATGCCAGATCAGTCAAAACCACCTCTTAAATTGGACCAATCTTGCTGAAATTTTCACAGAAAACTCAGTTTATGTCAAAGAATGAATTTGTATTGGTCTGGTCCACTCGAGAGCCATATTAGGAATTTCATTTTCCGGGGTGTGGGGGGCCCCCTGGCCTCCCCTCATTGGGGAAATATCAAGTATATCACAATCTTGTAAATCTGAAGCCCATATTTTATTTCATGCTTGGTTTAACAATAAAGGGGGATATTTTAGGCCATTTGGAGCATTACATGTCTGAAGAGAAAATATTTAACCCAAATATTGCTGTTAAAATGGTCCAAAATAGATGTAAATCAGCCAAAACCAGTAGCAAATATTGCTCTGTAACCATGAAACTTGGCCCAAAAATCACCTGCCACATACTAAATCTGATTGCACAGGTTTTAGGATTACATCTGGTGTACCAGTGGTGTCATCTGTGCAAAATGGGGTCCAGGAAGGCGAAAATACAGCCTCAGGTGGCTGTATCAGGATAGGCTGATATTTTCTCAGTTTAGGCAGATTTAAGGTTGTAAACCATATTGTGTCCCACAGGAGTCGCCACTTGAATGAATTTTAGTGGTGTGTTCCTTCAGAAATGCATATCTAGTCCAAAGTACAGGTTCAGGGAGTGTAGGTGGCGAGGATGTCATAAAATGCCAGATCAGTCAAAACCACCTCTTAAATTGGACCAATCTTGCTGAAATTTTCACAGAAAACTCAGTTTATGTCAAAGAATGAATTTGTATTGGTCTGGTCCACTCGAGAGCCATATTAGGAATTTCATTTTCCGGGGTGTGGGGGGCCCCCTGGCCTCCCCTCATTGGGGAAATATCAAGTATATCACAATCTTGTAAATCTGAAGCCCATATTTTATTTCATGCTTGGTTTAACAATAAAGGGGGATATTTTAGGCGCATTTGGAGCATTACATGTCTGAAGAGAAAATATTTAACCCAAATATTGCTGTTAAAATGGTCCAAAATAGATGTAAATCAGCCAAAACCAGTAGCAAATATTGCTCTGTAACCATGAAACTTGGCCCAAAAATCACCTGCCACATACTAAATCTGATTGCACAGGTTTTAGGATTACATCTGGTGTACCAGTGGTGTCATATCTGTGCAAAATGGGGTCCAGGAAGGCGAAAATACAGCCTCAGGTGGCTGTATCAGGATAGGCTGATATTTTCTCAGTTTAGGCAGATTTAAGGTTGTAAACCATATTGTGTCCCACAGGAGTCGCCACTTGAATGAATTTTAGTGGTGTGTTCCTTCAGAAATGCATATCTAGTCCAAAGTACAGGTTCAGGGAGTGTAGGTGGCGAGGATGTCATAAAATGCCAGATCAGTCAAAACCACCTCTTAAATTGGACCAATCTTGCTGAAATTTTCACAGAAAACTCAGTTTATGTCAAAGAATGAATTTGTATTGGTCTGGTCCACTCGAGAGCCATATTAGGAATTTCATTTTCCGGGGTGTGGGGGGCCCCCTGGCCTCCCCTCATTGGGGAAATATCAAGTATATCACAATCTTGTAAATCTGAAGCCCATATTTTATTTCATGCTTGGTTTAACAATAAAGGGGGATATTTTAGGCGCATTTGGAGCATTACATGTCTGAAGAGAAAATATTTAACCCAAATATTGCTGTTAAAATGGTCCAAAATAGATGTAAATCAGCCAAAACCAGTAGCAAATATTGCTCTGTAACCATGAAACTTGGCCCAAAAATCACCTGCCACATACTAAATCTGATTGCACAGGTTTTAGGATTACATCTGGTGTACCAGTGGTGTCATATCTGTGCAAAATGGGGTCCAGGAAGGCGAAAATACAGCCTCAGGTGGCTGTATCAGGATAGGCTGATATTTTCTCAGTTTAGGCAGATTTAAGGTTGTAAACCATATTGTGTCCCACAGGAGTCGCCACTTGAATGAATTTTAGTGGTGTGTTCCTTCAGAAATGCATATCTAGTCCAAAGTACAGGTTCAGGGAGTGTAGGTGGCGAGGATGTCATAAAATGCCAGATCAGTCAAAACCACCTCTTAAATTGGACCAATCTTGCTGAAATTTTCACAGAAAACTCAGTTTATGTCAAAGAATGAATTTGTATTGGTCTGGTCCACTCGAGAGCCATATTAGGAATTTCATTTTCCGGGGTGTGGGGGGCCCCCTGGCCTCCCCTCATTGGGGAAATATCAAGTATATCACAATCTTGTAAATCTGAAGCCCATATTTTATTTCATGCTTGGTTTAACAATAAAGGGGGATATTTTAGGCGCATTTGGAGCATTACATGTCTGAAGAGAAAATATTTAACCCAAATATTGCTGTTAAAATGGTCCAAAATAGATGTAAATCAGCCAAAACCAGTAGCAAATATTGCTCTGTAACCATGAAACTTGGCCCAAAAATCACCTGCCACATACTAAATCTGATTGCACAGGTTTTAGGATTACATCTGGTGTACCAGTGGTGTCATATCTGTGCAAAATGGGGTCCAGGAAGGCGAAAATACAGCCTCAGGTGGCTGTATCAGGATAGGCTGATATTTTCTCAGTTTAGGCAGATTTAAGGTTGTAAACCATATTGTGTCCCACAGGAGTCGCCACTTGAATGAATTTTAGTGGTGTGTTCCTTCAGAAATGCATATCTAGTCCAAAGTACAGGTTCAGGGAGTGTAGGTGGCGAGGATGTCATAAAATGCCAGATCAGTCAAAACCACCTCTTAAATTGGACCAATCTTGCTGAAATTTTCACAGAAAACTCAGTTTATGTCAAAGAATGAATTTGTATTGGTCTGGTCCACTCGAGAGCCATATTAGGAATTTCATTTTCCGGGGTGTGGGGGGCCCCCTGGCCTCCCCTCATTGGGGAAATATCAAGTATATCACAATCTTGTAAATCTGAAGCCCATATTTTATTTCATGCTTGGTTTAACAATAAAGGGGGATATTTTAGGCGCATTTGGAGCATTACATGTCTGAAGAGAAAATATTTAACCCAAATATTGCTGTTAAAATGGTCCAAAATAGATGTAAATCAGCCAAAACCAGTAGCAAATATTGCTCTGTAACCATGAAACTTGGCCCAAAAATCACCTGCCACATACTAAATCTGATTGCACAGGTTTTAGGATTACATCTGGTGTACCAGTGGTGTCATCTGTGCAAAATGGGGTCCAGGAAGGCGAAAATACAGCCTCAGGTGGCTGTATCAGGATAGGCTGATATTTTCTCAGTTTAGGCAGATTTAAGGTTGTAAACCATATTGTGTCCCACAGGAGTCGCCACTTGAATGAATTTTAGTGGTGTGTTCCTTCAGAAATGCATATCTAGTCCAAAGTACAGGTTCAGGGAGTGTAGGTGGCGAGGATGTCATAAAATGCCAGATCAGTCAAAACCACCTCTTAAATTGGACCAATCTTGCTGAAATTTTCACAGAAAACTCAGTTTATGTCAAAGAATGAATTTGTATTGGTCTGGTCCACTCGAGAGCCATATTAGGAATTTCATTTTCCGGGGTGTGGGGGGCCCCCTGGCCTCCCCTCATTGGGGAAATATCAAGTATATCACAATCTTGTAAATCTGAAGCCCATATTTTATTTCATGCTTGGTTTAACAATAAAGGGGGATATTTTAGGCGCATTTGGAGCATTACATGTCTGAAGAGAAAATATTTAACCCAAATATTGCTGTTAAAATGGTCCAAAATAGATGTAAATCAGCCAAAACCAGTAGCAAATATTGCTCTGTAACCATGAAACTTGGCCCAAAAATCACCTGCCACATACTAAATCTGATTGCACAGGTTTTAGGATTACATCTGGTGTACCAGTGGTGTCATCTGTGCAAAATGGGGTCCAGGAAGGCGAAAATACAGCCTCAGGTGGCTGTATCAGGATAGGCTGATATTTTCTCAGTTTAGGCAGATTTAAGGTTGTAAACCATATTGTGTCCCACAGGAGTCGCCACTTGAATGAATTTTAGTGGTGTGTTCCTTCAGAAATGCATATCTAGTCCAAAGTACAGGTTCAGGGAGTGTAGGTGGCGAGGATGTCATAAAATGCCAGATCAGTCAAAACCACCTCTTAAATTGGACCAATCTTGCTGAAATTTTCACAGAAAACTCAGTTTATGTCAAAGAATGAATTTGTATTGGTCTGGTCCACTCGAGAGCCATATTAGGAATTTCATTTTCCGGGGTGTGGGGGGCCCCCTGGCCTCCCCTCATTGGGGAAATATCAAGTATATCACAATCTTGTAAATCTGAAGCCCATATTTTATTTCATGCTTGGTTTAACAATAAAGGGGGATATTTTAGGCGCATTTGGAGCATTACATGTCTGAAGAGAAAATATTTAACCCAAATATTGCTGTTAAAATGGTCCAAAATAGATGTAAATCAGCCAAAACCAGTAGCAAATATTGCTCTGTAACCATGAAACTTGGCCCAAAAATCACCTGCCACATACTAAATCTGATTGCACAGGTTTTAGGATTACATCTGGTGTACCAGTGGTGTCATATCTGTGCAAAATGGGGTCCAGGAAGGCGAAAATACAGCCTCAGGTGGCTGTATCAGGATAGGCTGATATTTTCTCAGTTTAGGCAGATTTAAGGTTGTAAACCATATTGTGTCCCACAGGAGTCGCCACTTGAATGAATTTTAGTGGTGTGTTCCTTCAGAAATGCATATCTAGTCCAAAGTACAGGTTCAGGGAGTGTAGGTGGCGAGGATGTCATAAAATGCCAGATCAGTCAAAACCACCTCTTAAATTGGACCAATCTTGCTGAAATTTTCACAGAAAACTCAGTTTATGTGAAAGAATGAATTTGTATTGGTCTGGTCCACTCGAGAGCCATATTAGGAATTTCATTTTCCGGGGTGTGGGGGGCCCCCTGGCCTCCCCTCATTGGGGAAATATCAAGTATATCACAATCTTGTAAATCTGAAGCCCATATTTTATTTCATGCTTGGTTTAACAATAAAGGGGGATATTTTAGGCGCATTTGGAGCATTACATGTCTGAAGAGAAAATATTTAACCCAAATATTGCTGTTAAAATGGTCCAAAATAGATGTAAATCAGCCAAAACCAGTAGCAAATATTGCTCTGTAACCATGAAACTTGGCCCAAAAATCACCTGCCACATACTAAATCTGATTGCACAGGTTTTAGGATTACATCTGGTGTACCAGTGGTGTCATATCTGTGCAAAATGGGGTCCAGGAAGGCGAAAATACAGCCTCAGGTGGCTGTATCAGGATAGGCTGATATTTTCTCAGTTTAGGCAGATTTAAGGTTGTAAACCATATTGTGTCCCACAGGAGTCGCCACTTGAATGAATTTTAGTGGTGTGTTCCTTCAGAAATGCATATCTAGTCCAAAGTACAGGTTCAGGGAGTGTAGGTGGCGAGGATGTCATAAAATGCCAGATCAGTCAAAACCACCTCTTAAATTGGACCAATCTTGCTGAAATTTTCACAGAAAACTCAGTTTATGTCAAAGAATGAATTTGTATTGGTCTGGTCCACTCGAGAGCCATATTAGGAATTTCATTTTCCGGGGTGTGGGGGGCCCCCTGGCCTCCCCTCATTGGGGAAATATCAAGTATATCACAATCTTGTAAATCTGAAGCCCATATTTTATTTCATGCTTGGTTTAACAATAAAGGGGGATATTTTAGGCGCATTTGGAGCATTACATGTCTGAAGAGAAAATATTTAACCCAAATATTGCTGTTAAAATGGTCCAAAATAGATGTAAATCAGCCAAAACCAGTAGCAAATATTGCTCTGTAACCATGAAACTTGGCCCAAAAATCACCTGCCACATACTAAATCTGATTGCACAGGTTTTAGGATTACATCTGGTGTACCAGTGGTGTCATATCTGTGCAAAATGGGGTCCAGGAAGGCGAAAATACAGCCTCAGGTGGCTGTATCAGGATAGGCTGATATTTTCTCAGTTTAGGCAGATTTAAGGTTGTAAACCATATTGTGTCCCACAGGAGTCGCCACTTGAATGAATTTTAGTGGTGTGTTCCTTCAGAAATGCATATCTAGTCCAAAGTACAGGTTCAGGGAGTGTAGGTGGCGAGGATGTCATAAAATGCCAGATCAGTCAAAACCACCTCTTAAATTGGACCAATCTTGCTGAAATTTTCACAGAAAACTCAGTTTATGTCAAAGAATGAATTTGTATTGGTCTGGTCCACTCGAGAGCCATATTAGGAATTTCATTTTCCGGGGTGTGGGGGGCCCCCTGGCCTCCCCTCATTGGGGAAATATCAAGTATATCACAATCTTGTAAATCTGAAGCCCATATTTTATTTCATGCTTGGTTTAACAATAAAGGGGGATATTTTAGGCGCATTTGGAGCATTACATGTCTGAAGAGAAAATATTTAACCCAAATATTGCTGTTAAAATGGTCCAAAATAGATGTAAATCAGCCAAAACCAGTAGCAAATATTGCTCTGTAACCATGAAACTTGGCCCAAAAATCACCTGCCACATACTAAATCTGATTGCACAGGTTTTAGGATTACATCTGGTGTACCAGTGGTGTCATCTGTGCAAAATGGGGTCCAGGAAGGCGAAAATACAGCCTCAGGTGGCTGTATCAGGATAGGCTGATATTTTCTCAGTTTAGGCAGATTTAAGGTTGTAAACCATATTGTGTCCCACAGGAGTCGCCACTTGAATGAATTTTAGTGGTGTGTTCCTTCAGAAATGCATATCTAGTCCAAAGTACAGGTTCAGGGAGTGTAGGTGGCGAGGATGTCATAAAATGCCAGATCAGTCAAAACCACCTCTTAAATTGGACCAATCTTGCTGAAATTTTCACAGAAAACTCAGTTTATGTCAAAGAATGAATTTGTATTGGTCTGGTCCACTCGAGAGCCATATTAGGAATTTCATTTTCCGGGGTGTGGGGGGCCCCCTGGCCTCCCCTCATTGGGGAAATATCAAGTATATCACAATCTTGTAAATCTGAAGCCCATATTTTATTTCATGCTTGGTTTAACAATAAAGGGGGATATTTTAGGCGCATTTGGAGCATTACATGTCTGAAGAGAAAATATTTAACCCAAATATTGCTGTTAAAATGGTCCAAAATAGATGTAAATCAGCCAAAACCAGTAGCAAATATTGCTCTGTAACCATGAAACTTGGCCCAAAAATCACCTGCCACATACTAAATCTGATTGCACAGGTTTTAGGATTACATCTGGTGTACCAGTGGTGTCATATCTGTGCAAAATGGGGTCCAGGAAGGCGAAAATACAGCCTCAGGTGGCTGTATCAGGATAGGCTGATATTTTCTCAGTTTAGGCAGATTTAAGGTTGTAAACCATATTGTGTCCCACAGGAGTCGCCACTTGAATGAATTTTAGTGGTGTGTTCCTTCAGAAATGCATATCTAGTCCAAAGTACAGGTTCAGGGAGTGTAGGTGGCGAGGATGTCATAAAATGCCAGATCAGTCAAAACCACCTCTTAAATTGGACCAATCTTGCTGAAATTTTCACAGAAAACTCAGTTTATGTGAAAGAATGAATTTGTATTGGTCTGGTCCACTCGAGAGCCATATTAGGAATTTCATTTTCCGGGGTGTGGGGGGCCCCCTGGCCTCCCCTCATTGGGGAAATATCAAGTATATCACAATCTTGTAAATCTGAAGCCCATATTTTATTTCATGCTTGGTTTAACAATAAAGGGGGATATTTTAGGCGCATTTGGAGCATTACATGTCTGAAGAGAAAATATTTAACCCAAATATTGCTGTTAAAATGGTCCAAAATAGATGTAAATCAGCCAAAACCAGTAGCAAATATTGCTCTGTAACCATGAAACTTGGCCCAAAAATCACCTGCCACATACTAAATCTGATTGCACAGGTTTTAGGATTACATCTGGTGTACCAGTGGTGTCATATCTGTGCAAAATGGGGTCCAGGAAGGCGAAAATACAGCCTCAGGTGGCTGTATCAGGATAGGCTGATATTTTCTCAGTTTAGGCAGATTTAAGGTTGTAAACCATATTGTGTCCCACAGGAGTCGCCACTTGAATGAATTTTAGTGGTGTGTTCCTTCAGAAATGCATATCTAGTCCAAAGTACAGGTTCAGGGAGTGTAGGTGGCGAGGATGTCATAAAATGCCAGATCAGTCAAAACCACCTCTTAAATTGGACCAATCTTGCTGAAATTTTCACAGAAAACTCAGTTTATGTCAAAGAATGAATTTGTATTGGTCTGGTCCACTCGAGAGCCATATTAGGAATTTCATTTTCCGGGGTGTGGGGGGCCCCCTGGCCTCCCCTCATTGGGGAAATATCAAGTATATCACAATCTTGTAAATCTGAAGCCCATATTTTATTTCATGCTTGGTTTAACAATAAAGGGGGATATTTTAGGCGCATTTGGAGCATTACATGTCTGAAGAGAAAATATTTAACCCAAATATTGCTGTTAAAATGGTCCAAAATAGATGTAAATCAGCCAAAACCAGTAGCAAATATTGCTCTGTAACCATGAAACTTGGCCCAAAAATCACCTGCCACATACTAAATCTGATTGCACAGGTTTTAGGATTACATCTGGTGTACCAGTGGTGTCATATCTGTGCAAAATGGGGTCCAGGAAGGCGAAAATACAGCCTCAGGTGGCTGTATCAGGATAGGCTGATATTTTCTCAGTTTAGGCAGATTTAAGGTTGTAAACCATATTGTGTCCCACAGGAGTCGCCACTTGAATGAATTTTAGTGGTGTGTTCCTTCAGAAATGCATATCTAGTCCAAAGTACAGGTTCAGGGAGTGTAGGTGGCGAGGATGTCATAAAATGCCAGATCAGTCAAAACCACCTCTTAAATTGGACCAATCTTGCTGAAATTTTCACAGAAAACTCAGTTTATGTCAAAGAATGAATTTGTATTGGTCTGGTCCACTCGAGAGCCATATTAGGAATTTCATTTTCCGGGGTGTGGGGGGCCCCCTGGCCTCCCCTCATTGGGGAAATATCAAGTATATCACAATCTTGTAAATCTGAAGCCCATATTTTATTTCATGCTTGGTTTAACAATAAAGGGGGATATTTTAGGCGCATTTGGAGCATTACATGTCTGAAGAGAAAATATTTAACCCAAATATTGCTGTTAAAATGGTCCAAAATAGATGTAAATCAGCCAAAACCAGTAGCAAATATTGCTCTGTAACCATGAAACTTGGCCCAAAAATCACCTGCCACATACTAAATCTGATTGCACAGGTTTTAGGATTACATCTGGTGTACCAGTGGTGTCATATCTGTGCAAAATGGGGTCCAGGAAGGCGAAAATACAGCCTCAGGTGGCTGTATCAGGATAGGCTGATATTTTCTCAGTTTAGGCAGATTTAAGGTTGTAAACCATATTGTGTCCCACAGGAGTCGCCACTTGAATGAATTTTAGTGGTGTGTTCCTTCAGAAATGCATATCTAGTCCAAAGTACAGGTTCAGGGAGTGTAGGTGGCGAGGATGTCATAAAATGCCAGATCAGTCAAAACCACCTCTTAAATTGGACCAATCTTGCTGAAATTTTCACAGAAAACTCAGTTTATGTCAAAGAATGAATTTGTATTGGTCTGGTCCACTCGAGAGCCATATTAGGAATTTCATTTTCCGGGGTGTGGGGGGCCCCCTGGCCTCCCCTCATTGGGGAAATATCAAGTATATCACAATCTTGTAAATCTGAAGCCCATATTTTATTTCATGCTTGGTTTAACAATAAAGGGGGATATTTTAGGCGCATTTGGAGCATTACATGTCTGAAGAGAAAATATTTAACCCAAATATTGCTGTTAAAATGGTCCAAAATAGATGTAAATCAGCCAAAACCAGTAGCAAATATTGCTCTGTAACCATGAAACTTGGCCCAAAAATCACCTGCCACATACTAAATCTGATTGCACAGGTTTTAGGATTACATCTGGTGTACCAGTGGTGTCATATCTGTGCAAAATGGGGTCCAGGAAGGCGAAAATACAGCCTCAGGTGGCTGTATCAGGATAGGCTGATATTTTCTCAGTTTAGGCAGATTTAAGGTTGTAAACCATATTGTGTCCCACAGGAGTCGCCACTTGAATGAATTTTAGTGGTGTGTTCCTTCAGAAATGCATATCTAGTCCAAAGTACAGGTTCAGGGAGTGTAGGTGGCGAGGATGTCATAAAATGCCAGATCAGTCAAAACCACCTCTTAAATTGGACCAATCTTGCTGAAATTTTCACAGAAAACTCAGTTTATGTCAAAGAATGAATTTGTATTGGTCTGGTCCACTCGAGAGCCATATTAGGAATTTCATTTTCCGGGGTGTGGGGGGCCCCCTGGCCTCCCCTCATTGGGGAAATATCAAGTATATCACAATCTTGTAAATCTGAAGCCCATATTTTATTTCATGCTTGGTTTAACAATAAAGGGGGATATTTTAGGCGCATTTGGAGCATTACATGTCTGAAGAGAAAATATTTAACCCAAATATTGCTGTTAAAATGGTCCAAAATAGATGTAAATCAGCCAAAACCAGTAGCAAATATTGCTCTGTAACCATGAAACTTGGCCCAAAAATCACCTGCCACATACTAAATCTGATTGCACAGGTTTTAGGATTACATCTGGTGTACCAGTGGTGTCATCTGTGCAAAATGGGGTCCAGGAAGGCGAAAATACAGCCTCAGGTGGCTGTATCAGGATAGGCTGATATTTTCTCAGTTTAGGCAGATTTAAGGTTGTAAACCATATTGTGTCCCACAGGAGTCGCCACTTGAATGAATTTTAGTGGTGTGTTCCTTCAGAAATGCATATCTAGTCCAAAGTACAGGTTCAGGGAGTGTAGGTGGCGAGGATGTCATAAAATGCCAGATCAGTCAAAACCACCTCTTAAATTGGACCAATCTTGCTGAAATTTTCACAGAAAACTCAGTTTATGTCAAAGAATGAATTTGTATTGGTCTGGTCCACTCGAGAGCCATATTAGGAATTTCATTTTCCGGGGTGTGGGGGGCCCCCTGGCCTCCCCTCTTTGGGGAAATATCAAGTATATCACAATCTTGTAAATCTGAAGCCCATATTTTATTTCATGCTTGGTTTAACAATAAAGGGGGATATTTTAGGCGCATTTGGAGCATTACATGTCTGAAGAGAAAATATTTAACCCAAATATTGCTGTTAAAATGGTCCAAAATAGATGTAAATCAGCCAAAACCAGTAGCAAATATTGCTCTGTAACCATGAAACTTGGCCCAAAAATCACCTGCCACATACTAAATCTGATTGCACAGGTTTTAGGATTACATCTGGTGTACCAGTGGTGTCATATCTGTGCAAAATGGGGTCCAGGAAGGCGAAAATACAGCCTCAGGTGGCTGTATCAGGATAGGCTGATATTTTCTCAGTTTAGGCAGATTTAAGGTTGTAAACCATATTGTGTCCCACAGGAGTCGCCACTTGAATGAATTTTAGTGGTGTGTTCCTTCAGAAATGCATATCTAGTCCAAAGTACAGGTTCAGGGAGTGTAGGTGGCGAGGATGTCATAAAATGCCAGATCAGTCAAAACCACCTCTTAAATTGGACCAATCTTGCTGAAATTTTCACAGAAAACTCAGTTTATGTCAAAGAATGAATTTGTATTGGTCTGGTCCACTCGAGAGCCATATTAGGAATTTCATTTTCCGGGGTGTGGGGGGCCCCCTGGCCTCCCCTCATTGGGGAAATATCAAGTATATCACAATCTTGTAAATCTGAAGCCCATATTTTATTTCATGCTTGGTTTAACAATAAAGGGGGATATTTTAGGCGCATTTGGAGCATTACATGTCTGAAGAGAAAATATTTAACCCAAATATTGCTGTTAAAATGGTCCAAAATAGATGTAAATCAGCCAAAACCAGTAGCAAATATTGCTCTGTAACCATGAAACTTGGCCCAAAAATCACCTGCCACATACTAAATCTGATTGCACAGGTTTTAGGATTACATCTGGTGTACCAGTGGTGTCATCTGTGCAAAATGGGGTCCAGGAAGGCGAAAATACAGCCTCAGGTGGCTGTATCAGGATAGGCTGATATTTTCTCAGTTTAGGCAGATTTAAGGTTGTAAACCATATTGTGTCCCACAGGAGTCGCCACTTGAATGAATTTTAGTGGTGTGTTCCTTCAGAAATGCATATCTAGTCCAAAGTACAGGTTCAGGGAGTGTAGGTGGCGAGGATGTCATAAAATGCCAGATCAGTCAAAACCACCTCTTAAATTGGACCAATCTTGCTGAAATTTTCACAGAAAACTCAGTTTATGTCAAAGAATGAATTTGTATTGGTCTGGTCCACTCGAGAGCCATATTAGGAATTTCATTTTCCGGGGTGTGGGGGGCCCCCTGGCCTCCCCTCATTGGGGAAATATCAAGTATATCACAATCTTGTAAATCTGAAGCCCATATTTTATTTCATGCTTGGTTTAACAATAAAGGGGGATATTTTAGGCGCATTTGGAGCATTACATGTCTGAAGAGAAAATATTTAACCCAAATATTGCTGTTAAAATGGTCCAAAATAGATGTAAATCAGCCAAAACCAGTAGCAAATATTGCTCTGTAACCATGAAACTTGGCCCAAAAATCACCTGCCACATACTAAATCTGATTGCACAGGTTTTAGGATTACATCTGGTGTACCAGTGGTGTCATATCTGTGCAAAATGGGGTCCAGGAAGGCGAAAATACAGCCTCAGGTGGCTGTATCAGGATAGGCTGATATTTTCTCAGTTTAGGCAGATTTAAGGTTGTAAACCATATTGTGTCCCACAGGAGTCGCCACTTGAATGAATTTTAGTGGTGTGTTCCTTCAGAAATGCATATCTAGTCCAAAGTACAGGTTCAGGGAGTGTAGGTGGCGAGGATGTCATAAAATGCCAGATCAGTCAAAACCACCTCTTAAATTGGACCAATCTTGCTGAAATTTTCACAGAAAACTCAGTTTATGTGAAAGAATGAATTTGTATTGGTCTGGTCCACTCGAGAGCCATATTAGGAATTTCATTTTCCGGGGTGTGGGGGGCCCCCTGGCCTCCCCTCATTGGGGAAATATCAAGTATATCACAATCTTGTAAATCTGAAGCCCATATTTTATTTCATGCTTGGTTTAACAATAAAGGGGGATATTTTAGGCGCATTTGGAGCATTACATGTCTGAAGAGAAAATATTTAACCCAAATATTGCTGTTAAAATGGTCCAAAATAGATGTAAATCAGCCAAAACCAGTAGCAAATATTGCTCTGTAACCATGAAACTTGGCCCAAAAATCACCTGCCACATACTAAATCTGATTGCACAGGTTTTAGGATTACATCTGGTGTACCAGTGGTGTCATATCTGTGCAAAATGGGGTCCAGGAAGGCGAAAATACAGCCTCAGGTGGCTGTATCAGGATAGGCTGATATTTTCTCAGTTTAGGCAGATTTAAGGTTGTAAACCATATTGTGTCCCACAGGAGTCGCCACTTGAATGAATTTTAGTGGTGTGTTCCTTCAGAAATGCATATCTAGTCCAAAGTACAGGTTCAGGGAGTGTAGGTGGCGAGGATGTCATAAAATGCCAGATCAGTCAAAACCACCTCTTAAATTGGACCAATCTTGCTGAAATTTTCACAGAAAACTCAGTTTATGTCAAAGAATGAATTTGTATTGGTCTGGTCCACTCGAGAGCCATATTAGGAATTTCATTTTCCGGGGTGTGGGGGGCCCCCTGGCCTCCCCTCATTGGGGAAATATCAAGTATATCACAATCTTGTAAATCTGAAGCCCATATTTTATTTCATGCTTGGTTTAACAATAAAGGGGGATATTTTAGGCGCATTTGGAGCATTACATGTCTGAAGAGAAAATATTTAACCCAAATATTGCTGTTAAAATGGTCCAAAATAGATGTAAATCAGCCAAAACCAGTAGCAAATATTGCTCTGTAACCATGAAACTTGGCCCAAAAATCACCTGCCACATACTAAATCTGATTGCACAGGTTTTAGGATTACATCTGGTGTACCAGTGGTGTCATATCTGTGCAAAATGGGGTCCAGGAAGGCGAAAATACAGCCTCAGGTGGCTGTATCAGGATAGGCTGATATTTTCTCAGTTTAGGCAGATTTAAGGTTGTAAACCATATTGTGTCCCACAGGAGTCGCCACTTGAATGAATTTTAGTGGTGTGTTCCTTCAGAAATGCATATCTAGTCCAAAGTACAGGTTCAGGGAGTGTAGGTGGCGAGGATGTCATAAAATGCCAGATCAGTCAAAACCACCTCTTAAATTGGACCAATCTTGCTGAAATTTTCACAGAAAACTCAGTTTATGTCAAAGAATGAATTTGTATTGGTCTGGTCCACTCGAGAGCCATATTAGGAATTTCATTTTCCGGGGTGTGGGGGGCCCCCTGGCCTCCCCTCATTGGGGAAATATCAAGTATATCACAATCTTGTAAATCTGAAGCCCATATTTTATTTCATGCTTGGTTTAACAATAAAGGGGGATATTTTAGGCGCATTTGGAGCATTACATGTCTGAAGAGAAAATATTTAACCCAAATATTGCTGTTAAAATGGTCCAAAATAGATGTAAATCAGCCAAAACCAGTAGCAAATATTGCTCTGTAACCATGAAACTTGGCCCAAAAATCACCTGCCACATACTAAATCTGATTGCACAGGTTTTAGGATTACATCTGGTGTACCAGTGGTGTCATATCTGTGCAAAATGGGGTCCAGGAAGGCGAAAATACAGCCTCAGGTGGCTGTATCAGGATAGGCTGATATTTTCTCAGTTTAGGCAGATTTAAGGTTGTAAACCATATTGTGTCCCACAGGAGTCGCCACTTGAATGAATTTTAGTGGTGTGTTCCTTCAGAAATGCATATCTAGTCCAAAGTACAGGTTCAGGGAGTGTAGGTGGCGAGGATGTCATAAAATGCCAGATCAGTCAAAACCACCTCTTAAATTGGACCAATCTTGCTGAAATTTTCACAGAAAACTCAGTTTATGTCAAAGAATGAATTTGTATTGGTCTGGTCCACTCGAGAGCCATATTAGGAATTTCATTTTCCGGGGTGTGGGGGGCCCCCTGGCCTCCCCTCATTGGGGAAATATCAAGTATATCACAATCTTGTAAATCTGAAGCCCATATTTTATTTCATGCTTGGTTTAACAATAAAGGGGGATATTTTAGGCGCATTTGGAGCATTACATGTCTGAAGAGAAAATATTTAACCCAAATATTGCTGTTAAAATGGTCCAAAATAGATGTAAATCAGCCAAAACCAGTAGCAAATATTGCTCTGTAACCATGAAACTTGGCCCAAAAATCACCTGCCACATACTAAATCTGATTGCACAGGTTTTAGGATTACATCTGGTGTACCAGTGGTGTCATATCTGTGCAAAATGGGGTCCAGGAAGGCGAAAATACAGCCTCAGGTGGCTGTATCAGGATAGGCTGATATTTTCTCAGTTTAGGCAGATTTAAGGTTGTAAACCATATTGTGTCGTCGCCACTTGAATGAATTTTAGTGGTGTGTTCCTTCAGAAATGCATATCTAGTCCAAAGTACAGGTTCAGGGAGTGTAGGTGGCGAGGATGTCATAAAATGCCAGATCAGTCAAAACCACCTCTTAAATTGGACCAATCTTGCTGAAATTTTCACAGAAAACTCAGTTTATGTCAAAGAATGAATTTGTATTGGTCTGGTCCACTCGAGAGCCATATTAGGAATTTCATTTTCCGGGGTGTGGGGGGCCCCCTGGCCTCCCCTCATTGGGGAAATATCAAGTATATCACAATCTTGTAAATCTGAAGCCCATATTTTATTTCATGCTTGGTTTAACAATAAAGGGGGATATTTTAGGCGCATTTGGAGCATTACATGTCTGAAGAGAAAATATTTAACCCAAATATTGCTGTTAAAATGGTCCAAAATAGATGTAAATCAGCCAAAACCAGTAGCAAATATTGCTCTGTAACCATGAAACTTGGCCCAAAAATCACCTGCCACATACTAAATCTGATTGCACAGGTTTTAGGATTACATCTGGTGTACCAGTGGTGTCATCTGTGCAAAATGGGGTCCAGGAAGGCGAAAATACAGCCTCAGGTGGCTGTATCAGGATAGGCTGATATTTTCTCAGTTTAGGCAGATTTAAGGTTGTAAACCATATTGTGTCCCACAGGAGTCGCCACTTGAATGAATTTTAGTGGTGTGTTCCTTCAGAAATGCATATCTAGTCCAAAGTACAGGTTCAGGGAGTGTAGGTGGCGAGGATGTCATAAAATGCCAGATCAGTCAAAACCACCTCTTAAATTGGACCAATCTTGCTGAAATTTTCACAGAAAACTCAGTTTATGTCAAAGAATGAATTTGTATTGGTCTGGTCCACTCGAGAGCCATATTAGGAATTTCATTTTCCGGGGTGTGGGGGGCCCCCTGGCCTCCCCTCATTGGGGAAATATCAAGTATATCACAATCTTGTAAATCTGAAGCCCATATTTTATTTCATGCTTGGTTTAACAATAAAGGGGGATATTTTAGGCGCATTTGGAGCATTACATGTCTGAAGAGAAAATATTTAACCCAAATATTGCTGTTAAAATGGTCCAAAATAGATGTAAATCAGCCAAAACCAGTAGCAAATATTGCTCTGTAACCATGAAACTTGGCCCAAAAATCACCTGCCACATACTAAATCTGATTGCACAGGTTTTAGGATTACATCTGGTGTACCAGTGGTGTCATCTGTGCAAAATGGGGTCCAGGAAGGCGAAAATACAGCCTCAGGTGGCTGTATCAGGATAGGCTGATATTTTCTCAGTTTAGGCAGATTTAAGGTTGTAAACCATATTGTGTCCCACAGGAGTCGCCACTTGAATGAATTTTAGTGGTGTGTTCCTTCAGAAATGCATATCTAGTCCAAAGTACAGGTTCAGGGAGTGTAGGTGGCGAGGATGTCATAAAATGCCAGATCAGTCAAAACCACCTCTTAAATTGGACCAATCTTGCTGAAATTTTCACAGAAAACTCAGTTTATGTCAAAGAATGAATTTGTATTGGTCTGGTCCACTCGAGAGCCATATTAGGAATTTCATTTTCCGGGGTGTGGGGGGCCCCCTGGCCTCCCCTCATTGGGGAAATATCAAGTATATCACAATCTTGTAAATCTGAAGCCCATATTTTATTTCATGCTTGGTTTAACAATAAAGGGGGATATTTTAGGCGCATTTGGAGCATTACATGTCTGAAGAGAAAATATTTAACCCAAATATTGCTGTTAAAATGGTCCAAAATAGATGTAAATCAGCCAAAACCAGTAGCAAATATTGCTCTGTAACCATGAAACTTGGCCCAAAAATCACCTGCCACATACTAAATCTGATTGCACAGGTTTTAGGATTACATCTGGTGTACCAGTGGTGTCATCTGTGCAAAATGGGGTCCAGGAAGGCGAAAATACAGCCTCAGGTGGCTGTATCAGGATAGGCTGATATTTTCTCAGTTTAGGCAGATTTAAGGTTGTAAACCATATTGTGTCCCACAGGAGTCGCCACTTGAATGAATTTTAGTGGTGTGTTCCTTCAGAAATGCATATCTAGTCCAAAGTACAGGTTCAGGGAGTGTAGGTGGCGAGGATGTCATAAAATGCCAGATCAGTCAAAACCACCTCTTAAATTGGACCAATCTTGCTGAAATTTTCACAGAAAACTCAGTTTATGTCATAGAATGAATTTGTATTGGTCTGGTCCACTCGAGAGCCATATTAGGAATTTCATTTTCCGGGGTGTGGGGGGCCCCCTGGCCTCCCCTCATTGGGGAAATATCAAGTATATCACAATCTTGTAAATCTGAAGCCCATATTTTATTTCATGCTTGGTTTAACAATAAAGGGGGATATTTTAGGCGCATTTGGAGCATTACATGTCTGAAGAGAAAATATTTAACCCAAATATTGCTGTTAAAATGGTCCAAAATAGATGTAAATCAGCCAAAACCAGTAGCAAATATTGCTCTGTAACCATGAAACTTGGCCCAAAAATCACCTGCCACATACTAAATCTGATTGCACAGGTTTTAGGATTACATCTGGTGTACCAGTGGTGTCATATCTGTGCAAAATGGGGTCCAGGAAGGCGAAAATACAGCCTCAGGTGGCTGTATCAGGATAGGCTGATATTTTCTCAGTTTAGGCAGATTTAAGGTTGTAAACCATATTGTGTCCCACAGGAGTCGCCACTTGAATGAATTTTAGTGGTGTGTTCCTTCAGAAATGCATATCTAGTCCAAAGTACAGGTTCAGGGAGTGTAGGTGGCGAGGATGTCATAAAATTCCAGATCAGTCAAAACCACCTCTTAAATTGGACCAATCTTGCTGAAATTTTCACAGAAAACTCAGTTTATGTCAAAGAATGAATTTGTATTGGTCTGGTCCACTCGAGAGCCATATTAGGAATTTCATTTTCCGGGGTGTGGGGGGCCCCCTGGCCTCCCCTCATTGGGGAAATATCAAGTATATCACAATCTTGTAAATCTGAAGCCCATATTTTATTTCATGCTTGGTTTAACAATAAAGGGGGATATTTTAGGCGCATTTGGAGCATTACATGTCTGAAGATAAAATATTTAACCCAAATATTGCTGTTAAAATGGTCCAAAATAGATGTAAATCAGCCAAAACCAGTAGCAAATATTGCTCTGTAACCATGAAACTTGGCCCAAAAATCACCTGCCACATACTAAATCTGATTGCACAGGTTTTAGGATTACATCTGGTGTACCAGTGGTGTCATCTGTGCAAAATGGGGTCCAGGAAGGCGAAAATACAGCCTCAGGTGGCTGTATCAGGATAGGCTGATATTTTCTCAGTTTAGGCAGATTTAAGGTTGTAAACCATATTGTGTCCCACAGGAGTCGCCACTTGAATGAATTTTAGTGGTGTGTTCCTTCAGAAATGCATATCTAGTCCAAAGTACAGGTTCAGGGAGTGTAGGTGGCGAGGATGTCATAAAATGCCAGATCAGTCAAAACCACCTCTTAAATTGGACCAATCTTGCTGAAATTTTCACAGAAAACTCAGTTTATGTCAAAGAATGAATTTGTATTGGTCTGGTCCACTCGAGAGCCATATTAGGAATTTCATTTTCCGGGGTGTGGGGGGCCCCCTGGCCTCCCCTCATTGGGGAAATATCAAGTATATCACAATCTTGTAAATCTGAAGCCCATATTTTATTTCATGCTTGGTTTAACAATAAAGGGGGATATTTTAGGCGCATTTGGAGCATTACATGTCTGAAGAGAAAATATTTAACCCAAATATTGCTGTTAAAATGGTCCAAAATAGATGTAAATCAGCCAAAACCAGTAGCAAATATTGCTCTGTAACCATGAAACTTGGCCCAAAAATCACCTGCCACATACTAAATCTGATTGCACAGGTTTTAGGATTACATCTGGTGTACCAGTGGTGTCATCTGTGCAAAATGGGGTCCAGGAAGGCGAAAATACAGCCTCAGGTGGCTGTATCAGGATAGGCTGATATTTTCTCAGTTTAGGCAGATTTAAGGTTGTAAACCATATTGTGTCCCACAGGAGTCGCCACTTGAATGAATTTTAGTGGTGTGTTCCTTCAGAAATGCATATCTAGTCCAAAGTACAGGTTCAGGGAGTGTAGGTGGCGAGGATGTCATAAAATGCCAGATCAGTCAAAACCACCTCTTAAATTGGACCAATCTTGCTGAAATTTTCACAGAAAACTCAGTTTATGTCATAGAATGAATTTGTATTGGTCTGGTCCACTCGAGAGCCATATTAGGAATTTCATTTTCCGGGGTGTGGGGGGCCCCCTGGCCTCCCCTCATTGGGGAAATATCAAGTATATCACAATCTTGTAAATCTGAAGCCCATATTTTATTTCATGCTTGGTTTAACAATAAAGGGGGATATTTTAGGCGCATTTGGAGCATTACATGTCTGAAGAGAAAATATTTAACCCAAATATTGCTGTTAAAATGGTCCAAAATAGATGTAAATCAGCCAAAACCAGTAGCAAATATTGCTCTGTAACCATGAAACTTGGCCCAAAAATCACCTGCCACATACTAAATCTGATTGCACAGGTTTTAGGATTACATCTGGTGTACCAGTGGTGTCATCTGTGCAAAATGGGGTCCAGGAAGGCGAAAATACAGCCTCAGGTGGCTGTATCAGGATAGGCTGATATTTTCTCAGTTTAGGCAGATTTAAGGTTGTAAACCATATTGTGTCCCACAGGAGTCGCCACTTGAATGAATTTTAGTGGTGTGTTCCTTCAGAAATGCATATCTAGTCCAAAGTACAGGTTCAGGGAGTGTAGGTGGCGAGGATGTCATAAAATTCCAGATCAGTCAAAACCACCTCTTAAATTGGACCAATCTTGCTGAAATTTTCACAGAAAACTCAGTTTATGTCAAAGAATGAATTTGTATTGGTCTGGTCCACTCGAGAGCCATATTAGGAATTTCATTTTCCGGGGTGTGGGGGGCCCCCTGGCCTCCCCTCATTGGGGAAATATCAAGTATATCACAATCTTGTAAATCTGAAGCCCATATTTTATTTCATGCTTGGTTTAACAATAAAGGGGGATATTTTAGGCGCATTTGGAGCATTACATGTCTGAAGATAAAATATTTAACCCAAATATTGCTGTTAAAATGGTCCAAAATAGATGTAAATCAGCCAAAACCAGTAGCAAATATTGCTCTGTAACCATGAAACTTGGCCCAAAAATCACCTGCCACATACTAAATCTGATTGCACAGGTTTTAGGATTACATCTGGTGTACCAGTGGTGTCATCTGTGCAAAATGGGGTCCAGGAAGGCGAAAATACAGCCTCAGGTGGCTGTATCAGGATAGGCTGATATTTTCTCAGTTTAGGCAGATTTAAGGTTGTAAACCATATTGTGTCCCACAGGAGTCGCCACTTGAATGAATTTTAGTGGTGTGTTCCTTCAGAAATGCATATCTAGTCCAAAGTACAGGTTCAGGGAGTGTAGGTGGCGAGGATGTCATAAAATGCCAGATCAGTCAAAACCACCTCTTAAATTGGACCAATCTTGCTGAAATTTTCACAGAAAACTCAGTTTATGTCAAAGAATGAATTTGTATTGGTCTGGTCCACTCGAGAGCCATATTAGGAATTTCATTTTCCGGGGTGTGGGGGGCCCCCTGGCCTCCCCTCATTGGGGAAATATCAAGTATATCACAATCTTGTAAATCTGAAGCCCATATTTTATTTCATGCTTGGTTTAACAATAAAGGGGGATATTTTAGGCGCATTTGGAGCATTACATGTCTGAAGAGAAAATATTTAACCCAAATATTGCTGTTAAAATGGTCCAAAATAGATGTAAATCAGCCAAAACCAGTAGCAAATATTGCTCTGTAACCATGAAACTTGGCCCAAAAATCACCTGCCACATACTAAATCTGATTGCACAGGTTTTAGGATTACATCTGGTGTACCAGTGGTGTCATCTGTGCAAAATGGGGTCCAGGAAGGCGAAAATACAGCCTCAGGTGGCTGTATCAGGATAGGCTGATATTTTCTCAGTTTAGGCAGATTTAAGGTTGTAAACCATATTGTGTCCCACAGGAGTCGCCACTTGAATGAATTTTAGTGGTGTGTTCCTTCAGAAATGCATATCTAGTCCAAAGTACAGGTTCAGGGAGTGTAGGTGGCGAGGATGTCATAAAATTCCAGATCAGTCAAAACCACCTCTTAAATTGGACCAATCTTGCTGAAATTTTCACAGAAAACTCAGTTTATGTCAAAGAATGAATTTGTATTGGTCTGGTCCACTCGAGAGCCATATTAGGAATTTCATTTTCCGGGGTGTGGGGGGCCCCCTGGCCTCCCCTCATTGGGGAAATATCAAGTATATCACAATCTTGTAAATCTGAAGCCCATATTTTATTTCATGCTTGGTTTAACAATAAAGGGGGATATTTTAGGCGCATTTGGAGCATTACATGTCTGAAGATAAAATATTTAACCCAAATATTGCTGTTAAAATGGTCCAAAATAGATGTAAATCAGCCAAAACCAGTAGCAAATATTGCTCTGTAACCATGAAACTTGGCCCAAAAATCACCTGCCACATACTAAATCTGATTGCACAGGTTTTAGGATTACATCTGGTGTACCAGTGGTGTCATCTGTGCAAAATGGGGTCCAGGAAGGCGAAAATACAGCCTCAGGTGGCTGTATCAGGATAGGCTGATATTTTCTCAGTTTAGGCAGATTTAAGGTTGTAAACCATATTGTGTCCCACAGGAGTCGCCACTTGAATGAATTTTAGTGGTGTGTTCCTTCAGAAATGCATATCTAGTCCAAAGTACAGGTTCAGGGAGTGTAGGTGGCGAGGATGTCATAAAATGCCAGATCAGTCAAAACCACCTCTTAAATTGGACCAATCTTGCTGAAATTTTCACAGAAAACTCAGTTTATGTCAAAGAATGAATTTGTATTGGTCTGGTCCACTCGAGAGCCATATTAGGAATTTCATTTTCCGGGGTGTGGGGGGCCCCCTGGCCTCCCCTCATTGGGGAAATATCAAGTATATCACAATCTTGTAAATCTGAAGCCCATATTTTATTTCATGCTTGGTTTAACAATAAAGGGGGATATTTTAGGCGCATTTGGAGCATTACATGTCTGAAGAGAAAATATTTAACCCAAATATTGCTGTTAAAATGGTCCAAAATAGATGTAAATTAGCCAAAACCAGTAGCAAATATTGCTCTGTAACCATGAAACTTGGCCCAAAAATCACCTGCCACATACTAAATCTGATTGCACAGGTTTTAGGATTACATCTGGTGTACCAGTGGTGTCATCTGTGCAAAATGGGGTCCAGGAAGGCGAAAATACAGCCTCAGGTGGCTGTATCAGGATAGGCTGATATTTTCTCAGTTTAGGCAGATTTAAGGTTGTAAACCATATTGTGTCCCACAGGAGTCGCCACTTGAATGAATTTTAGTGGTGTGTTCCTTCAGAAATGCATATCTAGTCCAAAGTACAGGTTCAGGGAGTGTAGGTGGCGAGGATGTCATAAAATTCCAGATCAGTCAAAACCACCTCTTAAATTGGACCAATCTTGCTGAAATTTTCACAGAAAACTCAGTTTATGTCAAAGAATGAATTTGTATTGGTCTGGTCCACTCGAGAGCCATATTAGGAATTTCATTTTCCGGGGTGTGGGGGGCCCCCTGGCCTCCCCTCATTGGGGAAATATCAAGTATATCACAATCTTGTAAATCTGAAGCCCATATTTTATTTCATGCTTGGTTTAACAATAAAGGGGGATATTTTAGGCGCATTTGGAGCATTACATGTCTGAAGAGAAAATATTTAACCCAAATATTGCTGTTAAAATGGTCCAAAATAGATGTAAATCAGCCAAAACCAGTAGCAAATATTGCTCTGTAACCATGAAACTTGGCCCAAAAATCACCTGCCACATACTAAATCTGATTGCACAGGTTTTAGGATTACATCTGGTGTACCAGTGGTGTCATCTGTGCAAAATGGGGTCCAGGAAGGCGAAAATACAGCCTCAGGTGGCTGTATCAGGATAGGCTGATATTTTCTCAGTTTAGGCAGATTTAAGGTTGTAAACCATATTGTGTCCCACAGGAGTCGCCACTTGAATGAATTTTAGTGGTGTGTTCCTTCAGAAATGCATATCTAGTCCAAAGTACAGGTTCAGGGAGTGTAGGTGGCGAGGATGTCATAAAATGCCAGATCAGTCAAAACCACCTCTTAAATTGGACCAATCTTGCTGAAATTTTCACAGAAAACTCAGTTTATGTCATAGAATGAATTTGTATTGGTCTGGTCCACTCGAGAGCCATATTAGGAATTTCATTTTCCGGGGTGTGGGGGGCCCCCTGGCCTCCCCTCATTGGGGAAATATCAAGTATATCACAATCTTGTAAATCTGAAGCCCATATTTTATTTCATGCTTGGTTTAACAATAAAGGGGGATATTTTAGGCGCATTTGGAGCATTACATGTCTGAAGAGAAAATATTTAACCCAAATATTGCTGTTAAAATGGTCCAAAATAGATGTAAATCAGCCAAAACCAGTAGCAAATATTGCTCTGTAACCATGAAACTTGGCCCAAAAATCACCTGCCACATACTAAATCTGATTGCACAGGTTTTAGGATTACATCTGGTGTACCAGTGGTGTCATCTGTGCAAAATGGGGTCCAGGAAGGCGAAAATACAGCCTCAGGTGGCTGTATCAGGATAGGCTGATATTTTCTCAGTTTAGGCAGATTTAAGGTTGTAAACCATATTGTGTCCCACAGGAGTCGCCACTTGAATGAATTTTAGTGGTGTGTTCCTTCAGAAATGCATATCTAGTCCAAAGTACAGGTTCAGGGAGTGTAGGTGGCGAGGATGTCATAAAATTCCAGATCAGTCAAAACCACCTCTTAAATTGGACCAATCTTGCTGAAATTTTCACAGAAAACTCAGTTTATGTCAAAGAATGAATTTGTATTGGTCTGGTCCACTCGAGAGCCATATTAGGAATTTCATTTTCCGGGGTGTGGGGGGCCCCCTGGCCTCCCCTCATTGGGGAAATATCAAGTATATCACAATCTTGTAAATCTGAAGCCCATATTTTATTTCATGCTTGGTTTAACAATAAAGGGGGATATTTTAGGCGCATTTGGAGCATTACATGTCTGAAGATAAAATATTTAACCCAAATATTGCTGTTAAAATGGTCCAAAATAGATGTAAATCAGCCAAAACCAGTAGCAAATATTGCTCTGTAACCATGAAACTTGGCCCAAAAATCACCTGCCACATACTAAATCTGATTGCACAGGTTTTAGGATTACATCTGGTGTACCAGTGGTGTCATCTGTGCAAAATGGGGTCCAGGAAGGCGAAAATACAGCCTCAGGTGGCTGTATCAGGATAGGCTGATATTTTCTCAGTTTAGGCAGATTTAAGGTTGTAAACCATATTGTGTCCCACAGGAGTCGCCACTTGAATGAATTTTAGTGGTGTGTTCCTTCAGAAATGCATATCTAGTCCAAAGTACAGGTTCAGGGAGTGTAGGTGGCGAGGATGTCATAAAATGCCAGATCAGTCAAAACCACCTCTTAAATTGGACCAATCTTGCTGAAATTTTCACAGAAAACTCAGTTTATGTCAAAGAATGAATTTGTATTGGTCTGGTCCACTCGAGAGCCATATTAGGAATTTCATTTTCCGGGGTGTGGGGGGCCCCCTGGCCTCCCCTCATTGGGGAAATATCAAGTATATCACAATCTTGTAAATCTGAAGCCCATATTTTATTTCATGCTTGGTTTAACAATAAAGGGGGATATTTTAGGCGCATTTGGAGCATTACATGTCTGAAGAGAAAATATTTAACCCAAATATTGCTGTTAAAATGGTCCAAAATAGATGTAAATTAGCCAAAACCAGTAGCAAATATTGCTCTGTAACCATGAAACTTGGCCCAAAAATCACCTGCCACATACTAAATCTGATTGCACAGGTTTTAGGATTACATCTGGTGTACCAGTGGTGTCATCTGTGCAAAATGGGGTCCAGGAAGGCGAAAATACAGCCTCAGGTGGCTGTATCAGGATAGGCTGATATTTTCTCAGTTTAGGCAGATTTAAGGTTGTAAACCATATTGTGTCCCACAGGAGTCGCCACTTGAATGAATTTTAGTGGTGTGTTCCTTCAGAAATGCATATCTAGTCCAAAGTACAGGTTCAGGGAGTGTAGGTGGCGAGGATGTCATAAAATTCCAGATCAGTCAAAACCACCTCTTAAATTGGACCAATCTTGCTGAAATTTTCACAGAAAACTCAGTTTATGTCAAAGAATGAATTTGTATTGGTCTGGTCCACTCGAGAGCCATATTAGGAATTTCATTTTCCGGGGTGTGGGGGGCCCCCTGGCCTCCCCTCATTGGGGAAATATCAAGTATATCACAATCTTGTAAATCTGAAGCCCATATTTTATTTCATGCTTGGTTTAACAATAAAGGGGGATATTTTAGGCGCATTTGGAGCATTACATGTCTGAAGAGAAAATATTTAACCCAAATATTGCTGTTAAAATGGTCCAAAATAGATGTAAATCAGCCAAAACCAGTAGCAAATATTGCTCTGTAACCATGAAACTTGGCCCAAAAATCACCTGCCACATACTAAATCTGATTGCACAGGTTTTAGGATTACATCTGGTGTACCAGTGGTGTCATCTGTGCAAAATGGGGTCCAGGAAGGCGAAAATACAGCCTCAGGTGGCTGTATCAGGATAGGCTGATATTTTCTCAGTTTAGGCAGATTTAAGGTTGTAAACCATATTGTGTCCCACAGGAGTCGCCACTTGAATGAATTTTAGTGGTGTGTTCCTTC
This sequence comes from Sabellastarte sp. h YS-2021, assembly GCA_964017235.1. Classification (NCBI taxonomy): domain Eukaryota; kingdom Metazoa; phylum Annelida; class Polychaeta; order Sabellida; family Sabellidae; genus Sabellastarte; species Sabellastarte sp. h YS-2021. Next base: position 70,068 of record CAXHLB010000524.1, on the reverse strand, counting down.
AGAAATGCATATCTAGTCCAAAGTACAGGTTCAGGGAGTGTAGGTGGCGAGGATGTCATAAAATGCCAGATCAGTCAAAACCACCTCTTAAATTGGACCAATCTTGCTGAAATTTTCACAGAAAACTCAGTTTATGTCATAGAATGAATTTGTATTGGTCTGGTCCACTCGAGAGCCATATTAGGAATTTCATTTTCCGGGGTGTGGGGGGCCCCCTGGCCTCCCCTCATTGGGGAAATATCAAGTATATCACAATCTTGTAAATCTGAAGCCCATATTTTATTTCATGCTTGGTTTAACAATAAAGGGGGATATTTTAGGCGCATTTGGAGCATTACATGTCTGAAGAGAAAATATTTAACCCAAATATTGCTGTTAAAATGGTCCAAAATAGATGTAAATCAGCCAAAACCAGTAGCAAATATTGCTCTGTAACCATGAAACTTGGCCCAAAAATCACCTGCCACATACTAAATCTGATTGCACAGGTTTTAGGATTACATCTGGTGTACCAGTGGTGTCATCTGTGCAAAATGGGGTCCAGGAAGGCGAAAATACAGCCTCAGGTGGCTGTATCAGGATAGGCTGATATTTTCTCAGTTTAGGCAGATTTAAGGTTGTAAACCATATTGTGTCCCACAGGAGTCGCCACTTGAATGAATTTTAGTGGTGTGTTCCTTCAGAAATGCATATCTAGTCCAAAGTACAGGTTCAGGGAGTGTAGGTGGCGAGGATGTCATAAAATTCCAGATCAGTCAAAACCACCTCTTAAATTGGACCAATCTTGCTGAAATTTTCACAGAAAACTCAGTTTATGTCAAAGAATGAATTTGTATTGGTCTGGTCCACTCGAGAGCCATATTAGGAATTTCATTTTCCGGGGTGTGGGGGGCCCCCTGGCCTCCCCTCATTGGGGAAATATCAAGTATATCACAATCTTGTAAATCTGAAGCCCATATTTTATTTCATGCTTGGTTTAACAATAAAGGGGGATATTTTAGGCGCATTTGGAGCATTACATGTCTGAAGAGAAAATATTTAACCCAAATATTGCTGTTAAAATGGTCCAAAATAGATGTAAATCAGCCAAAACCAGTAGCAAATATTGCTCTGTAACCATGAAACTTGGCCCAAAAATCACCTGCCACATACTAAATCTGATTGCACAGGTTTTAGGATTACATCTGGTGTACCAGTGGTGTCATCTGTGCAAAATGGGGTCCAGGAAGGCGAAAATACAGCCTCAGGTGGCTGTATCAGGATAGGCTGATATTTTCTCAGTTTAGGCAGATTTAAGGTTGTAAACCATATTGTGTCCCACAGGAGTCGCCACTTGAATGAATTTTAGTGGTGTGTTCCTTCAGAAATGCATATCTAGTCCAAAGTACAGGTTCAGGGAGTGTAGGTGGCGAGGATGTCATAAAATGCCAGATCAGTCAAAACCACCTCTTAAATTGGACCAATCTTGCTGAAATTTTCACAGAAAACTCAGTTTATGTCAAAGAATGAATTTGTATTGGTCTGGTCCACTCGAGAGCCATATTAGGAATTTCATTTTCCGGGGTGTGGGGGGCCCCCTGGCCTCCCCTCATTGGGGAAATATCAAGTATATCACAATCTTGTAAATCTGAAGCCCATATTTTATTTCATGCTTGGTTTAACAATAAAGGGGGATATTTTAGGCGCATTTGGAGCATTACATGTCTGAAGAGAAAATATTTAACCCAAATATTGCTGTTAAAATGGTCCAAAATAGATGTAAATCAGCCAAAACCAGTAGCAAATATTGCTCTGTAACCATGAAACTTGGCCCAAAAATCACCTGCCACATACTAAATCTGATTGCACAGGTTTTAGGATTACATCTGGTGTACCAGTGGTGTCATCTGTGCAAAATGGGGTCCAGGAAGGCGAAAATACAGCCTCAGGTGGCTGTATCAGGATAGGCTGATATTTTCTCAGTTTAGGCAGATTTAAGGTTGTAAACCATATTGTGTCCCACAGGAGTCGCCACTTGAATGAATTTTAGTGGTGTGTTCCTTCAGAAATGCATATCTAGTCCAAAGTACAGGTTCAGGGAGTGTAGGTGGCGAGGATGTCATAAAATTCCAGATCAGTCAAAACCACCTCTTAAATTGGACCAATCTTGCTGAAATTTTCACAGAAAACTCAGTTTATGTCAAAGAATGAATTTGTATTGGTCTGGTCCACTCGAGAGCCATATTAGGAATTTCATTTTCCGGGGTGTGGGGGGCCCCCTGGCCTCCCCTCATTGGGGAAATATCAAGTATATCACAATCTTGTAAATCTGAAGCCCATATTTTATTTCATGCTTGGTTTAACAATAAAGGGGGATATTTTAGGCGCATTTGGAGCATTACATGTCTGAAGAGAAAATATTTAACCCAAATATTGCTGTTAAAATGGTCCAAAATAGATGTAAATCAGCCAAAACCAGTAGCAAATATTGCTCTGTAACCATGAAACTTGGCCCAAAAATCACCTGCCACATACTAAATCTGATTGCACAGGTTTTAGGATTACATCTGGTGTACCAGTGGTGTCATCTGTGCAAAATGGGGTCCAGGAAGGCGAAAATACAGCCTCAGGTGGCTGTATCAGGATAGGCTGATATTTTCTCAGTTTAGGCAGATTTAAGGTTGTAAACCATATTGTGTCCCACAGGAGTCGCCACTTGAATGAATTTTAGTGGTGTGTTCCTTCAGAAATGCATATCTAGTCCAAAGTACAGGTTCAGGGAGTGTAGGTGGCGAGGATGTCATAAAATGCCAGATCAGTCAAAACCACCTCTTAAATTGGACCAATCTTGCTGAAATTTTCACAGAAAACTCAGTTTATGTCAAAGAATGAATTTGTATTGGTCTGGTCCACTCGAGAGCCATATTAGGAATTTCATTTTCCGGGGTGTGGGGGGCCCCCTGGCCTCCCCTCATTGGGGAAATATCAAGTATATCACAATCTTGTAAATCTGAAGCCCATATTTTATTTCATGCTTGGTTTAACAATAAAGGGGGATATTTTAGGCGCATTTGGAGCATTACATGTCTGAAGAGAAAATATTTAACCCAAATATTGCTGTTAAAATGGTCCAAAATAGATGTAAATCAGCCAAAACCAGTAGCAAATATTGCTCTGTAACCATGAAACTTGGCCCAAAAATCACCTGCCACATACTAAATCTGATTGCACAGGTTTTAGGATTACATCTGGTGTACCAGTGGTGTCATCTGTGCAAAATGGGGTCCAGGAAGGCGAAAATACAGCCTCAGGTGGCTGTATCAGGATAGGCTGATATTTTCTCAGTTTAGGCAGATTTAAGGTTGTAAACCATATTGTGTCCCACAGGAGTCGCCACTTGAATGAATTTTAGTGGTGTGTTCCTTCAGAAATGCATATCTAGTCCAAAGTACAGGTTCAGGGAGTGTAGGTGGCGAGGATGTCATAAAATTCCAGATCAGTCAAAACCACCTCTTAAATTGGACCAATCTTGCTGAAATTTTCACAGAAAACTCAGTTTATGTCAAAGAATGAATTTGTATTGGTCTGGTCCACTCGAGAGCCATATTAGGAATTTCATTTTCCGGGGTGTGGGGGGCCCCCTGGCCTCCCCTCATTGGGGAAATATCAAGTATATCACAATCTTGTAAATCTGAAGCCCATATTTTATTTCATGCTTGGTTTAACAATAAAGGGGGATATTTTAGGCGCATTTGGAGCATTACATGTCTGAAGAGAAAATATTTAACCCAAATATTGCTGTTAAAATGGTCCAAAATAGATGTAAATCAGCCAAAACCAGTAGCAAATATTGCTCTGTAACCATGAAACTTGGCCCAAAAATCACCTGCCACATACTAAATCTGATTGCACAGGTTTTAGGATTACATCTGGTGTACCAGTGGTGTCATCTGTGCAAAATGGGGTCCAGGAAGGCGAAAATACAGCCTCAGGTGGCTGTATCAGGATAGGCTGATATTTTCTCAGTTTAGGCAGATTTAAGGTTGTAAACCATATTGTGTCCCACAGGAGTCGCCACTTGAATGAATTTTAGTGGTGTGTTCCTTCAGAAATGCATATCTAGTCCAAAGTACAGGTTCAGGGAGTGTAGGTGGCGAGGATGTCATAAAATGCCAGATCAGTCAAAACCACCTCTTAAATTGGACCAATCTTGCTGAAATTTTCACAGAAAACTCAGTTTATGTCAAAGAATGAATTTGTATTGGTCTGGTCCACTCGAGAGCCATATTAGGAATTTCATTTTCCGGGGTGTGGGGGGCCCCCTGGCCTCCCCTCATTGGGGAAATATCAAGTATATCACAATCTTGTAAATCTGAAGCCCATATTTTATTTCATGCTTGGTTTAACAATAAAGGGGGATATTTTAGGCGCATTTGGAGCATTACATGTCTGAAGAGAAAATATTTAACCCAAATATTGCTGTTAAAATGGTCCAAAATAGATGTAAATCAGCCAAAACCAGTAGCAAATATTGCTCTGTAACCATGAAACTTGGCCCAAAAATCACCTGCCACATACTAAATCTGATTGCACAGGTTTTAGGATTACATCTGGTGTACCAGTGGTGTCATCTGTGCAAAATGGGGTCCAGGAAGGCGAAAATACAGCCTCAGGTGGCTGTATCAGGATAGGCTGATATTTTCTCAGTTTAGGCAGATTTAAGGTTGTAAACCATATTGTGTCCCACAGGAGTCGCCACTTGAATGAATTTTAGTGGTGTGTTCCTTCAGAAATGCATATCTAGTCCAAAGTACAGGTTCAGGGAGTGTAGGTGGCGAGGATGTCATAAAATGCCAGATCAGTCAAAACCACCTCTTAAATTGGACCAATCTTGCTGAAATTTTCACAGAAAACTCAGTTTATGTCAAAGAATGAATTTGTATTGGTCTGGTCCACTCGAGAGCCATATTAGGAATTTCATTTTCCGGGGTGTGGGGGGCCCCCTGGCCTCCCCTCATTGGGGAAATATCAAGTATATCACAATCTTGTAAATCTGAAGCCCATATTTTATTTCATGCTTGGTTTAACAATAAAGGGGGATATTTTAGGCGCATTTGGAGCATTACATGTCTGAAGAGAAAATATTTAACCCAAATATTGCTGTTAAAATGGTCCAAAATAGATGTAAATCAGCCAAAACCAGTAGCAAATATTGCTCTGTAACCATGAAACTTGGCCCAAAAATCACCTGCCACATACTAAATCTGATTGCACAGGTTTTAGGATTACATCTGGTGTACCAGTGGTGTCATCTGTGCAAAATGGGGTCCAGGAAGGCGAAAATACAGCCTCAGGTGGCTGTATCAGGATAGGCTGATATTTTCTCAGTTCAGGCAGATTTAAGGTTGTAAACCATATTGTGTCCCACAGGAGTCGCCACTTGAATGAATTTTAGTGGTGTGTTCCTTCAGAATTGCATATCTAGTCCAAAGTACAGGTTCAGGGAGTGTAGGTGGCGAGGATGTCATAAAATGCCAGATCAGTCAAAACCACCTCTTAAATTGGACCAATCTTGCTGAAATTTTCACAGAAAACTCAGTTTATGTCAAAGAATGAATTTGTATTGGTCTGGTCCACTCGAGAGCCATATTAGGAATTTCATTTTCCGGGGTGTGGGGGGCCCCCTGGCCTCCCCTCATTGGGGAAATATCAAGTATATCACAATCTTGTAAATCTGAAGCCCATATTTTATTTCATGCTTGGTTTAACAATAAAGGGGGATATTTTAGGCGCATTTGGAGCATTACATGTCTGAAGAGAAAATATTTAACCCAAATATTGCTGTTAAAATGGTCCAAAATAGATGTAAATCAGCCAAAACCAGTAGCAAATATTGCTCTGTAACCATGAAACTTGGCCCAAAAATCACCTGCCACATACTAAATCTGATTGCACAGGTTTTAGGATTACATCTGGTGTACCAGTGGTGTCATCTGTGCAAAATGGGGTCCAGGAAGGCGAAAATACAGCCTCAGGTGGCTGTATCAGGATAGGCTGATATTTTCTCAGTTTAGGCAGATTTAAGGTTGTAAACCATATTGTGTCCCACAGGAGTCGCCACTTGAATGAATTTTAGTGGTGTGTTCCTTCAGAAATGCATATCTAGTCCAAAGTACAGGTTCAGGGAGTGTAGGTGGCGAGGATGTCATAAAATGCCAGATCAGTCAAAACCACCTCTTAAATTGGACCAATCTTGCTGAAATTTTCACAGAAAACTCAGTTTATGTCAAAGAATGAATTTGTATTGGTCTGGTCCACTCGAGAGCCATATTAGGAATTTCATTTTCCGGGGTGTGGGGGGCCCCCTGGCCTCCCCTCATTGGGGAAATATCAAGTATATCACAATCTTGTAAATCTGAAGCCCATATTTTATTTCATGCTTGGTTTAACAATAAAGGGGGATATTTTAGGCGCATTTGGAGCATTACATGTCTGAAGAGAAAATATTTAACCCAAATATTGCTGTTAAAATGGTCCAAAATAGATGTAAATCAGCCAAAACCAGTAGCAAATATTGCTCTGTAACCATGAAACTTGGCCCAAAAATCACCTGCCACATACTAAATCTGATTGCACAGGTTTTAGGATTACATCTGGTGTACCAGTGGTGTCATCTGTGCAAAATGGGGTCCAGGAAGGCGAAAATACAGCCTCAGGTGGCTGTATCAGGATAGGCTGATATTTTCTCAGTTCAGGCAGATTTAAGGTTGTAAACCATATTGTGTCCCACAGGAGTCGCCACTTGAATGAATTTTAGTGGTGTGTTCCTTCAGAATTGCATATCTAGTCCAAAGTACAGGTTCAGGGAGTGTAGGTGGCGAGGATGTCATAAAATGCCAGATCAGTCAAAACCACCTCTTAAATTGGACCAATCTTGCTGAAATTTTCACAGAAAACTCAGTTTATGTCAAAGAATGAATTTGTATTGGTCTGGTCCACTCGAGAGCCATATTAGGAATTTCATTTTCCGGGGTGTGGGGGGCCCCCTGGCCTCCCCTCATTGGGGAAATATCAAGTATATCACAATCTTGTAAATCTGAAGCCCATATTTTATTTCATGCTTGGTTTAACAATAAAGGGGGATATTTTAGGCGCATTTGGAGCATTACATGTCTGAAGAGAAAATATTTAACCCAAATATTGCTGTTAAAATGGTCCAAAATAGATGTAAATCAGCCAAAACCAGTAGCAAATATTGCTCTGTAACCATGAAACTTGGCCCAAAAATCACCTGCCACATACTAAATCTGATTGCACAGGTTTTAGGATTACATCTGGTGTACCAGTGGTGTCATCTGTGCAAAATGGGGTCCAGGAAGGCGAAAATACAGCCTCAGGTGGCTGTATCAGGATAGGCTGATATTTTCTCAGTTTAGGCAGATTTAAGGTTGTAAACCATATTGTGTCCCACAGGAGTCGCCACTTGAATGAATTTTAGTGGTGTGTTCCTTCAGAAATGCATATCTAGTCCAAAGTACAGGTTCAGGGAGTGTAGGTGGCGAGGATGTCATAAAATGCCAGATCAGTCAAAACCACCTCTTAAATTGGACCAATCTTGCTGAAATTTTCACAGAAAACTCAGTTTATGTCAAAGAATGAATTTGTATTGGTCTGGTCCACTCGAGAGCCATATTAGGAATTTCATTTTCCGGGGTGTGGGGGGCCCCCTGGCCTCCCCTCATTGGGGAAATATCAAGTATATCACAATCTTGTAAATCTGAAGCCCATATTTTATTTCATGCTTGGTTTAACAATAAAGGGGGATATTTTAGGCGCATTTGGAGCATTACATGTCTGAAGAGAAAATATTTAACCCAAATATTGCTGTTAAAATGGTCCAAAATAGATGTAAATCAGCCAAAACCAGTAGCAAATATTGCTCTGTAACCATGAAACTTGGCCCAAAAATCACCTGCCACATACTAAATCTGATTGCACAGGTTTTAGGATTATATCTGTGTACCAGTGGTGTCATCTGTGCAAAATGGGGTCCAGGAAGGCGAAAATACAGCCTCAGGTGGCTGTATCAGGATAGGCTGATATTTTCTCAGTTCAGGCAGATTTAAGGTTGTAAACCATATTGTGTCCCACAGGAGTCGCCACTTGAATGAATTTTAGTGGTGTGTTCCTTCAGAATTGCATATCTAGTCCAAAGTACAGGTTCAGGGAGTGTAGGTGGCGAGGATGTCATAAAATGCCAGATCAGTCAAAACCACCTCTTAAATTGGACCAATCTTGCTGAAATTTTCACAGAAAACTCAGTTTATGTCAAAGAATGAATTTGTATTGGTCTGGTCCACTCGAGAGCCATATTAGGAATTTCATTTTCCGGGGTGTGGGGGGCCCCCTGGCCTCCCCTCATTGGGGAAATATCAAGTATATCACAATCTTGTAAATCTGAAGCCCATATTTTATTTCATGCTTGGTTTAACAATAAAGGGGGATATTTTAGGCGCATTTGGAGCATTACATGTCTGAAGAGAAAATATTTAACCCAAATATTGCTGTTAAAATGGTCCAAAATAGATGTAAATCAGCCAAAACCAGTAGCAAATATTGCTCTGTAACCATGAAACTTGGCCCAAAAATCACCTGCCACATACTAAATCTGATTGCACAGGTTTTAGGATTACATCTGGTGTACCAGTGGTGTCATATCTGTGCAAAATGGGGTCCAGGAAGGCGAAAATACAGCCTCAGGTGGCTGTATCAGGATAGGCTGATATTTTCTCAGTTTAGGCAGATTTAAGGTTGTAAACCATATTGTGTCCCACAGGAGTCGCCACTTGAATGAATTTTAGTGGTGTGTTCCTTCAGAAATGCATATCTAGTCCAAAGTACAGGTTCAGGGAGTGTAGGTGGCGAGGATGTCATAAAATGCCAGATCAGTCAAAACCACCTCTTAAATTGGACCAATCTTGCTGAAATTTTCACAGAAAACTCAGTTTATGTCAAAGAATGAATTTGTATTGGTCTGGTCCACTCGAGAGCCATATTAGGAATTTCATTTTCCGGGGTGTGGGGGGCCCCCTGGCCTCCCCTCATTGGGGAAATATCAAGTATATCACAATCTTGTAAATCTGAAGCCCATATTTTATTTCATGCTTGGTTTAACAATAAAGGGGGATATTTTAGGCGCATTTGGAGCATTACATGTCTGAAGAGAAAATATTTAACCCAAATATTGCTGTTAAAATGGTCCAAAATAGATGTAAATCAGCCAAAACCAGTAGCAAATATTGCTCTGTAACCATGAAACTTGGCCCAAAAATCACCTGCCACATACTAAATCTGATTGCACAGGTTTTAGGATTACATCTGGTGTACCAGTGGTGTCATCTGTGCAAAATGGGGTCCAGGAAGGCGAAAATACAGCCTCAGGTGGCTGTATCAGGATAGGCTGATATTTTCTCAGTTTAGGCAGATTTAAGGTTGTAAACCATATTGTGTCCCACAGGAGTCGCCACTTGAATGAATTTTAGTGGTGTGTTCCTTCAGAAATGCATATCTAGTCCAAAGTACAGGTTCAGGGAGTGTAGGTGGCGAGGATGTCATAAAATGCCAGATCAGTCAAAACCACCTCTTAAATTGGACCAATCTTGCTGAAATTTTCACAGAAAACTCAGTTTATGTCAAAGAATGAATTTGTATTGGTCTGGTCCACTCGAGAGCCATATTAGGAATTTCATTTTCCGGGGTGTGGGGGGCCCCCTGGCCTCCCCTCTTTGGGGAAATATCAAGTATATCACAATCTTGTAAATCTGAAGCCCATATTTTATTTCATGCTTGGTTTAACAATAAAGGGGGATATTTTAGGCGCATTTGGAGCATTACATGTCTGAAGAGAAAATATTTAACCCAAATATTGCTGTTAAAATGGTCCAAAATAGATGTAAATCAGCCAAAACCAGTAGCAAATATTGCTCTGTAACCATGAAACTTGGCCCAAAAATCACCTGCCACATACTAAATCTGATTGCACAGGTTTTAGGATTACATCTGGTGTACCAGTGGTGTCATATCTGTGCAAAATGGGGTCCAGGAAGGCGAAAATACAGCCTCAGGTGGCTGTATCAGGATAGGCTGATATTTTCTCAGTTTAGGCAGATTTAAGGTTGTAAACCATATTGTGTCCCACAGGAGTCGCCACTTGAATGAATTTTAGTGGTGTGTTCCTTCAGAAATGCATATCTAGTCCAAAGTACAGGTTCAGGGAGTGTAGGTGGCGAGGATGTCATAAAATGCCAGATCAGTCAAAACCACCTCTTAAATTGGACCAATCTTGCTGAAATTTTCACAGAAAACTCAGTTTATGTCAAAGAATGAATTTGTATTGGTCTGGTCCACTCGAGAGCCATATTAGGAATTTCATTTTCCGGGGTGTGGGGGGCCCCCTGGCCTCCCCTCATTGGGGAAATATCAAGTATATCACAATCTTGTAAATCTGAAGCCCATATTTTATTTCATGCTTGGTTTAACAATAAAGGGGGATATTTTAGGCGCATTTGGAGCATTACATGTCTGAAGAGAAAATATTTAACCCAAATATTGCTGTTAAAATGGTCCAAAATAGATGTAAATCAGCCAAAACCAGTAGCAAATATTGCTCTGTAACCATGAAACTTGGCCCAAAAATCACCTGCCACATACTAAATCTGATTGCACAGGTTTTAGGATTACATCTGGTGTACCAGTGGTGTCATCTGTGCAAAATGGGGTCCAGGAAGGCGAAAATACAGCCTCAGGTGGCTGTATCAGGATAGGCTGATATTTTCTCAGTTCAGGCAGATTTAAGGTTGTAAACCATATTGTGTCCCACAGGAGTCGCCACTTGAATGAATTTTAGTGGTGTGTTCCTTCAGAATTGCATATCTAGTCCAAAGTACAGGTTCAGGGAGTGTAGGTGGCGAGGATGTCATAAAATGCCAGATCAGTCAAAACCACCTCTTAAATTGGACCAATCTTGCTGAAATTTTCACAGAAAACTCAGTTTATGTCAAAGAATGAATTTGTATTGGTCTGGTCCACTCGAGAGCCATATTAGGAATTTCATTTTCCGGGGTGTGGGGGGCCCCCTGGCCTCCCCTCATTGGGGAAATATCAAGTATATCACAATCTTGTAAATCTGAAGCCCATATTTTATTTCATGCTTGGTTTAACAATAAAGGGGGATATTTTAGGCGCATTTGGAGCATTACATGTCTGAAGAGAAAATATTTAACCCAAATATTGCTGTTAAAATGGTCCAAAATAGATGTAAATCAGCCAAAACCAGTAGCAAATATTGCTCTGTAACCATGAAACTTGGCCCAAAAATCACCTGCCACATACTAAATCTGATTGCACAGGTTTTAGGATTACATCTGGTGTACCAGTGGTGTCATCTGTGCAAAATGGGGTCCAGGAAGGCGAAAATACAGCCTCAGGTGGCTGTATCAGGATAGGCTGATATTTTCTCAGTTTAGGCAGATTTAAGGTTGTAAACCATATTGTGTCCCACAGGAGTCGCCACTTGAATGAATTTTAGTGGTGTGTTCCTTCAGAAATGCATATCTAGTCCAAAGTACAGGTTCAGGGAGTGTAGGTGGCGAGGATGTCATAAAATGCCAGATCAGTCAAAACCACCTCTTAAATTGGACCAATCTTGCTGAAATTTTCACAGAAAACTCAGTTTATGTCAAAGAATGAATTTGTATTGGTCTGGTCCACTCGAGAGCCATATTAGGAATTTCATTTTCCGGGGTGTGGGGGGCCCCCTGGCCTCCCCTCATTGGGGAAATATCAAGTATATCACAATCTTGTAAATCTGAAGCCCATATTTTATTTCATGCTTGGTTTAACAATAAAGGGGGATATTTTAGGCGCATTTGGAGCATTACATGTCTGAAGAGAAAATATTTAACCCAAATATTGCTGTTAAAATGGTCCAAAATAGATGTAAATCAGCCAAAACCAGTAGCAAATATTGCTCTGTAACCATGAAACTTGGCCCAAAAATCACCTGCCACATACTAAATCTGATTGCACAGGTTTTAGGATTACATCTGGTGTACCAGTGGTGTCATATCTGTGCAAAATGGGGTCCAGGAAGGCGAAAATACAGCCTCAGGTGGCTGTATCAGGATAGGCTGATATTTTCTCAGTTTAGGCAGATTTAAGGTTGTAAACCATATTGTGTCCCACAGGAGTCGCCACTTGAATGAATTTTAGTGGTGTGTTCCTTCAGAAATGCATATCTAGTCCAAAGTACAGGTTCAGGGAGTGTAGGTGGCGAGGATGTCATAAAATGCCAGATCAGTCAAAACCACCTCTTAAATTGGACCAATCTTGCTGAAATTTTCACAGAAAACTCAGTTTATGTCAAAGAATGAATTTGTATTGGTCTGGTCCACTCGAGAGCCATATTAGGAATTTCATTTTCCGGGGTGTGGGGGGCCCCCTGGCCTCCCCTCATTGGGGAAATATCAAGTATATCACAATCTTGTAAATCTGAAGCCCATATTTTATTTCATGCTTGGTTTAACAATAAAGGGGGATATTTTAGGCGCATTTGGAGCATTACATGTCTGAAGAGAAAATATTTAACCCAAATATTGCTGTTAAAATGGTCCAAAATAGATGTAAATCAGCCAAAACCAGTAGCAAATATTGCTCTGTAACCATGAAACTTGGCCCAAAAATCACCTGCCACATACTAAATCTGATTGCACAGGTTTTAGGATTACATCTGGTGTACCAGTGGTGTCATCTGTGCAAAATGGGGTCCAGGAAGGCGAAAATACAGCCTCAGGTGGCTGTATCAGGATAGGCTGATATTTTCTCAGTTTAGGCAGATTTAAGGTTGTAAACCATATTGTGTCCCACAGGAGTCGCCACTTGAATGAATTTTAGTGGTGTGTTCCTTCAGAAATGCATATCTAGTCCAAAGTACAGGTTCAGGGAGTGTAGGTGGCGAGGATGTCATAAAATGCCAGATCAGTCAAAACCACCTCTTAAATTGGACCAATCTTGCTGAAATTTTCACAGAAAACTCAGTTTATGTCAAAGAATGAATTTGTATTGGTCTGGTCCACTCGAGAGCCATATTAGGAATTTCATTTTCCGGGGTGTGGGGGGCCCCCTGGCCTCCCCTCTTTGGGGAAATATCAAGTATATCACAATCTTGTAAATCTGAAGCCCATATTTTATTTCATGCTTGGTTTAACAATAAAGGGGGATATTTTAGGCGCATTTGGAGCATTACATGTCTGAAGAGAAAATATTTAACCCAAATATTGCTGTTAAAATGGTCCAAAATAGATGTAAATCAGCCAAAACCAGTAGCAAATATTGCTCTGTAACCATGAAACTTGGCCCAAAAATCACCTGCCACATACTAAATCTGATTGCACAGGTTTTAGGATTACATCTGGTGTACCAGTGGTGTCATATCTGTGCAAAATGGGGTCCAGGAAGGCGAAAATACAGCCTCAGGTGGCTGTATCAGGATAGGCTGATATTTTCTCAGTTTAGGCAGATTTAAGGTTGTAAACCATATTGTGTCCCACAGGAGTCGCCACTTGAATGAATTTTAGTGGTGTGTTCCTTCAGAAATGCATATCTAGTCCAAAGTACAGGTTCAGGGAGTGTAGGTGGCGAGGATGTCATAAAATGCCAGATCAGTCAAAACCACCTCTTAAATTGGACCAATCTTGCTGAAATTTTCACAGAAAACTCAGTTTATGTCAAAGAATGAATTTGTATTGGTCTGGTCCACTCGAGAGCCATATTAGGAATTTCATTTTCCGGGGTGTGGGGGGCCCCCTGGCCTCCCCTCATTGGGGAAATATCAAGTATATCACAATCTTGTAAATCTGAAGCCCATATTTTATTTCATGCTTGGTTTAACAATAAAGGGGGATATTTTAGGCGCATTTGGAGCATTACATGTCTGAAGAGAAAATATTTAACCCAAATATTGCTGTTAAAATGGTCCAAAATAGATGTAAATCAGCCAAAACCAGTAGCAAATATTGCTCTGTAACCATGAAACTTGGCCCAAAAATCACCTGCCACATACTAAATCTGATTGCACAGGTTTTAGGATTACATCTGGTGTACCAGTGGTGTCATCTGTGCAAAATGGGGTCCAGGAAGGCGAAAATACAGCCTCAGGTGGCTGTATCAGGATAGGCTGATATTTTCTCAGTTTAGGCAGATTTAAGGTTGTAAACCATATTGTGTCCCACAGGAGTCGCCACTTGAATGAATTTTAGTGGTGTGTTCCTTCAGAAATGCATATCTAGTCCAAAGTACAGGTTCAGGGAGTGTAGGTGGCGAGGATGTCATAAAATGCCAGATCAGTCAAAACCACCTCTTAAATTGGACCAATCTTGCTGAAATTTTCACAGAAAACTCAGTTTATGTCAAAGAATGAATTTGTATTGGTCTGGTCCACTCGAGAGCCATATTAGGAATTTCATTTTCCGGGGTGTGGGGGGCCCCCTGGCCTCCCCTCATTGGGGAAATATCAAGTATATCACAATCTTGTAAATCTGAAGCCCATATTTTATTTCATGCTTGGTTTAACAATAAAGGGGGATATTTTAGGCGCATTTGGAGCATTACATGTCTGAAGAGAAAATATTTAACCCAAATATTGCTGTTAAAATGGTCCAAAATAGATGTAAATCAGCCAAAACCAGTAGCAAATATTGCTCTGTAACCATGAAACTTGGCCCAAAAATCACCTGCCACATACTAAATCTGATTGCACAGGTTTTAGGATTACATCTGGTGTACCAGTGGTGTCATATCTGTGCAAAATGGGGTCCAGGAAGGCGAAAATACAGCCTCAGGTGGCTGTATCAGGATAGGCTGATATTTTCTCAGTTTAGGCAGATTTAAGGTTGTAAACCATATTGTGTCCCACAGGAGTCGCCACTTGAATGAATTTTAGTGGTGTGTTCCTTCAGAAATGCATATCTAGTCCAAAGTACAGGTTCAGGGAGTGTAGGTGGCGAGGATGTCATAAAATGCCAGATCAGTCAAAACCACCTCTTAAATTGGACCAATCTTGCTGAAATTTTCACAGAAAACTCAGTTTATGTCAAAGAATGAATTTGTATTGGTCTGGTCCACTCGAGAGCCATATTAGGAATTTCATTTTCCGGGGTGTGGGGGGCCCCCTGGCCTCCCCTCATTGGGGAAATATCAAGTATATCACAATCTTGTAAATCTGAAGCCCATATTTTATTTCATGCTTGGTTTAACAATAAAGGGGGATATTTTAGGCGCATTTGGAGCATTACATGTCTGAAGAGAAAATATTTAACCCAAATATTGCTGTTAAAATGGTCCAAAATAGATGTAAATCAGCCAAAACCAGTAGCAAATATTGCTCTGTAACCATGAAACTTGGCCCAAAAATCACCTGCCACATACTAAATCTGATTGCACAGGTTTTAGGATTACATCTGGTGTACCAGTGGTGTCATATCTGTGCAAAATGGGGTCCAGGAAGGCGAAAATACAGCCTCAGGTGGCTGTATCAGGATAGGCTGATATTTTCTCAGTTTAGGCAGATTTAAGGTTGTAAACCATATTGTGTCCCACAGGAGTCGCCACTTGAATGAATTTTAGTGGTGTGTTCCTTCAGAAATGCATATCTAGTCCAAAGTACAGGTTCAGGGAGTGTAGGTGGCGAGGATGTCATAAAATGCCAGATCAGTCAAAACCACCTCTTAAATTGGACCAATCTTGCTGAAATTTTCACAGAAAACTCAGTTTATGTCAAAGAATGAATTTGTATTGGTCTGGTCCACTCGAGAGCCATATTAGGAATTTCATTTTCCGGGGTGTGGGGGGCCCCCTGGCCTCCCCTCATTGGGGAAATATCAAGTATATCACAATCTTGTAAATCTGAAGCCCATATTTTATTTCATGCTTGGTTTAACAATAAAGGGGGATATTTTAGGCGCATTTGGAGCATTACATGTCTGAAGAGAAAATATTTAACCCAAATATTGCTGTTAAAATGGTCCAAAATAGATGTAAATCAGCCAAAACCAGTAGCAAATATTGCTCTGTAACCATGAAACTTGGCCCAAAAATCACCTGCCACATACTAAATCTGATTGCACAGGTTTTAGGATTACATCTGGTGTACCAGTGGTGTCATATCTGTGCAAAATGGGGTCCAGGAAGGCGAAAATACAGCCTCAGGTGGCTGTATCAGGATAGGCTGATATTTTCTCAGTTTAGGCAGATTTAAGGTTGTAAACCATATTGTGTCCCACAGGAGTCGCCACTTGAATGAATTTTAGTGGTGTGTTCCTTCAGAAATGCATATCTAGTCCAAAGTACAGGTTCAGGGAGTGTAGGTGGCGAGGATGTCATAAAATGCCAGATCAGTCAAAACCACCTCTTAAATTGGACCAATCTTGCTGAAATTTTCACAGAAAACTCAGTTTATGTCAAAGAATGAATTTGTATTGGTCTGGTCCACTCGAGAGCCATATTAGGAATTTCATTTTCCGGGGTGTGGGGGGCCCCCTGGCCTCCCCTCATTGGGGAAATATCAAGTATATCACAATCTTGTAAATCTGAAGCCCATATTTTATTTCATGCTTGGTTTAACAATAAAGGGGGATATTTTAGGCGCATTTGGAGCATTACATGTCTGAAGAGAAAATATTTAACCCAAATATTGCTGTTAAAATGGTCCAAAATAGATGTAAATCAGCCAAAACCAGTAGCAAATATTGCTCTGTAACCATGAAACTTGGCCCAAAAATCACCTGCCACATACTAAATCTGATTGCACAGGTTTTAGGATTACATCTGGTGTACCAGTGGTGTCATATCTGTGCAAAATGGGGTCCAGGAAGGCGAAAATACAGCCTCAGGTGGCTGTATCAGGATAGGCTGATATTTTCTCAGTTTAGGCAGATTTAAGGTTGTAAACCATATTGTGTCCCACAGGAGTCGCCACTTGAATGAATTTTAGTGGTGTGTTCCTTCAGAAATGCATATCTAGTCCAAAGTACAGGTTCAGGGAGTGTAGGTGGCGAGGATGTCATAAAATGCCAGATCAGTCAAAACCACCTCTTAAATTGGACCAATCTTGCTGAAATTTTCACAGAAAACTCAGTTTATGTCAAAGAATGAATTTGTATTGGTCTGGTCCACTCGAGAGCCATATTAGGAATTTCATTTTCCGGGGTGTGGGGGGCCCCCTGGCCTCCCCTCATTGGGGAAATATCAAGTATATCACAATCTTGTAAATCTGAAGCCCATATTTTATTTCATGCTTGGTTTAACAATAAAGGGGGATATTTTAGGCGCATTTGGAGCATTACATGTCTGAAGAGAAAATATTTAACCCAAATATTGCTGTTAAAATGGTCCAAAATAGATGTAAATCAGCCAAAACCAGTAGCAAATATTGCTCTGTAACCATGAAACTTGGCCCAAAAATCACCTGCCACATACTAAATCTGATTGCACAGGTTTTAGGATTACATCTGGTGTACCAGTGGTGTCATCTGTGCAAAATGGGGTCCAGGAAGGCGAAAATACAGCCTCAGGTGGCTGTATCAGGATAGGCTGATATTTTCTCAGTTTAGGCAGATTTAAGGTTGTAAACCATATTGTGTCCCACAGGAGTCGCCACTTGAATGAATTTTAGTGGTGTGTTCCTTCAGAAATGCATATCTAGTCCAAAGTACAGGTTCAGGGAGTGTAGGTGGCGAGGATGTCATAAAATGCCAGATCAGTCAAAACCACCTCTTAAATTGGACCAATCTTGCTGAAATTTTCACAGAAAACTCAGTTTATGTCAAAGAATGAATTTGTATTGGTCTGGTCCACTCGAGAGCCATATTAGGAATTTCATTTTCCGGGGTGTGGGGGGCCCCCTGGCCTCCCCTCTTTGGGGAAATATCAAGTATATCACAATCTTGTAAATCTGAAGCCCATATTTTATTTCATGCTTGGTTTAACAATAAAGGGGGATATTTTAGGCGCATTTGGAGCATTACATGTCTGAAGAGAAAATATTTAACCCAAATATTGCTGTTAAAATGGTCCAAAATAGATGTAAATCAGCCAAAACCAGTAGCAAATATTGCTCTGTAACCATGAAACTTGGCCCAAAAATCACCTGCCACATACTAAATCTGATTGCACAGGTTTTAGGATTACATCTGGTGTACCAGTGGTGTCATATCTGTGCAAAATGGGGTCCAGGAAGGCGAAAATACAGCCTCAGGTGGCTGTATCAGGATAGGCTGATATTTTCTCAGTTTAGGCAGATTTAAGGTTGTAAACCATATTGTGTCCCACAGGAGTCGCCACTTGAATGAATTTTAGTGGTGTGTTCCTTCAGAAATGCATATCTAGTCCAAAGTACAGGTTCAGGGAGTGTAGGTGGCGAGGATGTCATAAAATGCCAGATCAGTCAAAACCACCTCTTAAATTGGACCAATCTTGCTGAAATTTTCACAGAAAACTCAGTTTATGTCAAAGAATGAATTTGTATTGGTCTGGTCCACTCGAGAGCCATATTAGGAATTTCATTTTCCGGGGTGTGGGGGGCCCCCTGGCCTCCCCTCATTGGGGAAATATCAAGTATATCACAATCTTGTAAATCTGAAGCCCATATTTTATTTCATGCTTGGTTTAACAATAAAGGGGGATATTTTAGGCGCATTTGGAGCATTACATGTCTGAAGAGAAAATATTTAACCCAAATATTGCTGTTAAAATGGTCCAAAATAGATGTAAATCAGCCAAAACCAGTAGCAAATATTGCTCTGTAACCATGAAACTTGGCCCAAAAATCACCTGCCACATACTAAATCTGATTGCACAGGTTTTAGGATTACATCTGGTGTACCAGTGGTGTCATCTGTGCAAAATGGGGTCCAGGAAGGCGAAAATACAGCCTCAGGTGGCTGTATCAGGATAGGCTGATATTTTCTCAGTTTAGGCAGATTTAAGGTTGTAAACCATATTGTGTCCCACAGGAGTCGCCACTTGAATGAATTTTAGTGGTGTGTTCCTTCAGAAATGCATATCTAGTCCAAAGTACAGGTTCAGGGAGTGTAGGTGGCGAGGATGTCATAAAATGCCAGATCAGTCAAAACCACCTCTTAAATTGGACCAATCTTGCTGAAATTTTCACAGAAAACTCAGTTTATGTCAAAGAATGAATTTGTATTGGTCTGGTCCACTCGAGAGCCATATTAGGAATTTCATTTTCCGGGGTGTGGGGGGCCCCCTGGCCTCCCCTCATTGGGGAAATATCAAGTATATCACAATCTTGTAAATCTGAAGCCCATATTTTATTTCATGCTTGGTTTAACAATAAAGGGGGATATTTTAGGCGCATTTGGAGCATTACATGTCTGAAGAGAAAATATTTAACCCAAATATTGCTGTTAAAATGGTCCAAAATAGATGTAAATCAGCCAAAACCAGTAGCAAATATTGCTCTGTAACCATGAAACTTGGCCCAAAAATCACCTGCCACATACTAAATCTGATTGCACAGGTTTTAGGATTACATCTGGTGTACCAGTGGTGTCATCTGTGCAAAATGGGGTCCAGGAAGGCGAAAATACAGCCTCAGGTGGCTGTATCAGGATAGGCTGATATTTTCTCAGTTTAGGCAGATTTAAGGTTGTAAACCATATTGTGTCCCACAGGAGTCGCCACTTGAATGAATTTTAGTGGTGTGTTCCTTCAGAAATGCATATCTAGTCCAAAGTACAGGTTCAGGGAGTGTAGGTGGCGAGGATGTCATAAAATGCCAGATCAGTCAAAACCACCTCTTAAATTGGACCAATCTTGCTGAAATTTTCACAGAAAACTCAGTTTATGTCAAAGAATGAATTTGTATTGGTCTGGTCCACTCGAGAGCCATATTAGGAATTTCATTTTCCGGGGTGTGGGGGGCCCCCTGGCCTCCCCTCTTTGGGGAAATATCAAGTATATCACAATCTTGTAAATCTGAAGCCCATATTTTATTTCATGCTTGGTTTAACAATAAAGGGGGATATTTTAGGCGCATTTGGAGCATTACATGTCTGAAGAGAAAATATTTAACCCAAATATTGCTGTTAAAATGGTCCAAAATAGATGTAAATCAGCCAAAACCAGTAGCAAATATTGCTCTGTAACCATGAAACTTGGCCCAAAAATCACCTGCCACATACTAAATCTGATTGCACAGGTTTTAGGATTACATCTGGTGTACCAGTGGTGTCATATCTGTGCAAAATGGGGTCCAGGAAGGCGAAAATACAGCCTCAGGTGGCTGTATCAGGATAGGCTGATATTTTCTCAGTTTAGGCAGATTTAAGGTTGTAAACCATATTGTGTCCCACAGGAGTCGCCACTTGAATGAATTTTAGTGGTGTGTTCCTTCAGAAATGCATATCTAGTCCAAAGTACAGGTTCAGGGAGTGTAGGTGGCGAGGATGTCATAAAATGCCAGATCAGTCAAAACCACCTCTTAAATTGGACCAATCTTGCTGAAATTTTCACAGAAAACTCAGTTTATGTCAAAGAATGAATTTGTATTGGTCTGGTCCACTCGAGAGCCATATTAGGAATTTCATTTTCCGGGGTGTGGGGGGCCCCCTGGCCTCCCCTCATTGGGGAAATATCAAGTATATCACAATCTTGTAAATCTGAAGCCCATATTTTATTTCATGCTTGGTTTAACAATAAAGGGGGATATTTTAGGCGCATTTGGAGCATTACATGTCTGAAGAGAAAATATTTAACCCAAATATTGCTGTTAAAATGGTCCAAAATAGATGTAAATCAGCCAAAACCAGTAGCAAATATTGCTCTGTAACCATGAAACTTGGCCCAAAAATCACCTGCCACATACTAAATCTGATTGCACAGGTTTTAGGATTACATCTGGTGTACCAGTGGTGTCATCTGTGCAAAATGGGGTCCAGGAAGGCGAAAATACAGCCTCAGGTGGCTGTATCAGGATAGGCTGATATTTTCTCAGTTTAGGCAGATTTAAGGTTGTAAACCATATTGTGTCCCACAGGAGTCGCCACTTGAATGAATTTTAGTGGTGTGTTCCTTCAGAAATGCATATCTAGTCCAAAGTACAGGTTCAGGGAGTGTAGGTGGCGAGGATGTCATAAAATGCCAGATCAGTCAAAACCACCTCTTAAATTGGACCAATCTTGCTGAAATTTTCACAGAAAACTCAGTTTATGTCAAAGAATGAATTTGTATTGGTCTGGTCCACTCGAGAGCCATATTAGGAATTTCATTTTCCGGGGTGTGGGGGGCCCCCTGGCCTCCCCTCATTGGGGAAATATCAAGTATATCACAATCTTGTAAATCTGAAGCCCATATTTTATTTCATGCTTGGTTTAACAATAAAGGGGGATATTTTAGGCGCATTTGGAGCATTACATGTCTGAAGAGAAAATATTTAACCCAAATATTGCTGTTAAAATGGTCCAAAATAGATGTAAATCAGCCAAAACCAGTAGCAAATATTGCTCTGTAACCATGAAACTTGGCCCAAAAATCACCTGCCACATACTAAATCTGATTGCACAGGTTTTAGGATTACATCTGGTGTACCAGTGGTGTCATCTGTGCAAAATGGGGTCCAGGAAGGCGAAAATACAGCCTCAGGTGGCTGTATCAGGATAGGCTGATATTTTCTCAGTTTAGGCAGATTTAAGGTTGTAAACCATATTGTGTCCCACAGGAGTCGCCACTTGAATGAATTTTAGTGGTGTGTTCCTTCAGAAATGCATATCTAGTCCAAAGTACAGGTTCAGGGAGTGTAGGTGGCGAGGATGTCATAAAATGCCAGATCAGTCAAAACCACCTCTTAAATTGGACCAATCTTGCTGAAATTTTCACAGAAAACTCAGTTTATGTCAAAGAATGAATTTGTATTGGTCTGGTCCACTCGAGAGCCATATTAGGAATTTCATTTTCCGGGGTGTGGGGGGCCCCCTGGCCTCCCCTCTTTGGGGAAATATCAAGTATATCACAATCTTGTAAATCTGAAGCCCATATTTTATTTCATGCTTGGTTTAACAATAAAGGGGGATATTTTAGGCGCATTTGGAGCATTACATGTCTGAAGAGAAAATATTTAACCCAAATATTGCTGTTAAAATGGTCCAAAATAGATGTAAATCAGCCAAAACCAGTAGCAAATATTGCTCTGTAACCATGAAACTTGGCCCAAAAATCACCTGCCACATACTAAATCTGATTGCACAGGTTTTAGGATTACATCTGGTGTACCAGTGGTGTCATATCTGTGCAAAATGGGGTCCAGGAAGGCGAAAATACAGCCTCAGGTGGCTGTATCAGGATAGGCTGATATTTTCTCAGTTTAGGCAGATTTAAGGTTGTAAACCATATTGTGTCCCACAGGAGTCGCCACTTGAATGAATTTTAGTGGTGTGTTCCTTCAGAAATGCATATCTAGTCCAAAGTACAGGTTCAGGGAGTGTAGGTGGCGAGGATGTCATAAAATGCCAGATCAGTCAAAACCACCTCTTAAATTGGACCAATCTTGCTGAAATTTTCACAGAAAACTCAGTTTATGTCAAAGAATGAATTTGTATTGGTCTGGTCCACTCGAGAGCCATATTAGGAATTTCATTTTCCGGGGTGTGGGGGGCCCCCTGGCCTCCCCTCATTGGGGAAATATCAAGTATATCACAATCTTGTAAATCTGAAGCCCATATTTTATTTCATGCTTGGTTTAACAATAAAGGGGGATATTTTAGGCGCATTTGGAGCATTACATGTCTGAAGAGAAAATATTTAACCCAAATATTGCTGTTAAAATGGTCCAAAATAGATGTAAATCAGCCAAAACCAGTAGCAAATATTGCTCTGTAACCATGAAACTTGGCCCAAAAATCACCTGCCACATACTAAATCTGATTGCACAGGTTTTAGGATTACATCTGGTGTACCAGTGGTGTCATCTGTGCAAAATGGGGTCCAGGAAGGCGAAAATACAGCCTCAGGTGGCTGTATCAGGATAGGCTGATATTTTCTCAGTTTAGGCAGATTTAAGGTTGTAAACCATATTGTGTCCCACAGGAGTCGCCACTTGAATGAATTTTAGTGGTGTGTTCCTTCAGAAATGCATATCTAGTCCAAAGTACAGGTTCAGGGAGTGTAGGTGGCGAGGATGTCATAAAATGCCAGATCAGTCAAAACCACCTCTTAAATTGGACCAATCTTGCTGAAATTTTCACAGAAAACTCAGTTTATGTCAAAGAATGAATTTGTATTGGTCTGGTCCACTCGAGAGCCATATTAGGAATTTCATTTTCCGGGGTGTGGGGGGCCCCCTGGCCTCCCCTCTTTGGGGAAATATCAAGTATATCACAATCTTGTAAATCTGAAGCCCATATTTTATTTCATGCTTGGTTTAACAATAAAGGGGGATATTTTAGGCGCATTTGGAGCATTACATGTCTGAAGAGAAAATATTTAACCCAAATATTGCTGTTAAAATGGTCCAAAATAGATGTAAATCAGCCAAAACCAGTAGCAAATATTGCTCTGTAACCATGAAACTTGGCCCAAAAATCACCTGCCACATACTAAATCTGATTGCACAGGTTTTAGGATTACATCTGGTGTACCAGTGGTGTCATATCTGTGCAAAATGGGGTCCAGGAAGGCGAAAATACAGCCTCAGGTGGCTGTATCAGGATAGGCTGATATTTTCTCAGTTTAGGCAGATTTAAGGTTGTAAACCATATTGTGTCCCACAGGAGTCGCCACTTGAATGAATTTTAGTGGTGTGTTCCTTCAGAAATGCATATCTAGTCCAAAGTACAGGTTCAGGGAGTGTAGGTGGCGAGGATGTCATAAAATGCCAGATCAGTCAAAACCACCTCTTAAATTGGACCAATCTTGCTGAAATTTTCACAGAAAACTCAGTTTATGTCAAAGAATGAATTTGTATTGGTCTGGTCCACTCGAGAGCCATATTAGGAATTTCATTTTCCGGGGTGTGGGGGGCCCCCTGGCCTCCCCTCATTGGGGAAATATCAAGTATATCACAATCTTGTAAATCTGAAGCCCATATTTTATTTCATGCTTGGTTTAACAATAAAGGGGGATATTTTAGGCGCATTTGGAGCATTACATGTCTGAAGAGAAAATATTTAACCCAAATATTGCTGTTAAAATGGTCCAAAATAGATGTAAATCAGCCAAAACCAGTAGCAAATATTGCTCTGTAACCATGAAACTTGGCCCAAAAATCACCTGCCACATACTAAATCTGATTGCACAGGTTTTAGGATTACATCTGGTGTACCAGTGGTGTCATCTGTGCAAAATGGGGTCCAGGAAGGCGAAAATACAGCCTCAGGTGGCTGTATCAGGATAGGCTGATATTTTCTCAGTTTAGGCAGATTTAAGGTTGTAAACCATATTGTGTCCCACAGGAGTCGCCACTTGAATGAATTTTAGTGGTGTGTTCCTTCAGAAATGCATATCTAGTCCAAAGTACAGGTTCAGGGAGTGTAGGTGGCGAGGATGTCATAAAATGCCAGATCAGTCAAAACCACCTCTTAAATTGGACCAATCTTGCTGAAATTTTCACAGAAAACTCAGTTTATGTCAAAGAATGAATTTGTATTGGTCTGGTCCACTCGAGAGCCATATTAGGAATTTCATTTTCCGGGGTGTGGGGGGCCCCCTGGCCTCCCCTCATTGGGGAAATATCAAGTATATCACAATCTTGTAAATCTGAAGCCCATATTTTATTTCATGCTTGGTTTAACAATAAAGGGGGATATTTTAGGCGCATTTGGAGCATTACATGTCTGAAGAGAAAATATTTAACCCAAATATTGCTGTTAAAATGGTCCAAAATAGATGTAAATCAGCCAAAACCAGTAGCAAATATTGCTCTGTAACCATGAAACTTGGCCCAAAAATCACCTGCCACATACTAAATCTGATTGCACAGGTTTTAGGATTACATCTGGTGTACCAGTGGTGTCATCTGTGCAAAATGGGGTCCAGGAAGGCGAAAATACAGCCTCAGGTGGCTGTATCAGGATAGGCTGATATTTTCTCAGTTTAGGCAGATTTAAGGTTGTAAACCATATTGTGTCCCACAGGAGTCGCCACTTGAATGAATTTTAGTGGTGTGTTCCTTCAGAAATGCATATCTAGTCCAAAGTACAGGTTCAGGGAGTGTAGGTGGCGAGGATGTCATAAAATGCCAGATCAGTCAAAACCACCTCTTAAATTGGACCAATCTTGCTGAAATTTTCACAGAAAACTCAGTTTATGTCAAAGAATGAATTTGTATTGGTCTGGTCCACTCGAGAGCCATATTAGGAATTTCATTTTCCGGGGTGTGGGGGGCCCCCTGGCCTCCCCTCTTTGGGGAAATATCAAGTATATCACAATCTTGTAAATCTGAAGCCCATATTTTATTTCATGCTTGGTTTAACAATAAAGGGGGATATTTTAGGCGCATTTGGAGCATTACATGTCTGAAGAGAAAATATTTAACCCAAATATTGCTGTTAAAATGGTCCAAAATAGATGTAAATCAGCCAAAACCAGTAGCAAATATTGCTCTGTAACCATGAAACTTGGCCCAAAAATCACCTGCCACATACTAAATCTGATTGCACAGGTTTTAGGATTACATCTGGTGTACCAGTGGTGTCATATCTGTGCAAAATGGGGTCCAGGAAGGCGAAAATACAGCCTCAGGTGGCTGTATCAGGATAGGCTGATATTTTCTCAGTTTAGGCAGATTTAAGGTTGTAAACCATATTGTGTCCCACAGGAGTCGCCACTTGAATGAATTTTAGTGGTGTGTTCCTTCAGAAATGCATATCTAGTCCAAAGTACAGGTTCAGGGAGTGTAGGTGGCGAGGATGTCATAAAATGCCAGATCAGTCAAAACCACCTCTTAAATTGGACCAATCTTGCTGAAATTTTCACAGAAAACTCAGTTTATGTCAAAGAATGAATTTGTATTGGTCTGGTCCACTCGAGAGCCATATTAGGAATTTCATTTTCCGGGGTGTGGGGGGCCCCCTGGCCTCCCCTCATTGGGGAAATATCAAGTATATCACAATCTTGTAAATCTGAAGCCCATATTTTATTTCATGCTTGGTTTAACAATAAAGGGGGATATTTTAGGCGCATTTGGAGCATTACATGTCTGAAGAGAAAATATTTAACCCAAATATTGCTGTTAAAATGGTCCAAAATAGATGTAAATCAGCCAAAACCAGTAGCAAATATTGCTCTGTAACCATGAAACTTGGCCCAAAAATCACCTGCCACATACTAAATCTGATTGCACAGGTTTTAGGATTACATCTGGTGTACCAGTGGTGTCATCTGTGCAAAATGGGGTCCAGGAAGGCGAAAATACAGCCTCAGGTGGCTGTATCAGGATAGGCTGATATTTTCTCAGTTTAGGCAGATTTAAGGTTGTAAACCATATTGTGTCCCACAGGAGTCGCCACTTGAATGAATTTTAGTGGTGTGTTCCTTCAGAAATGCATATCTAGTCCAAAGTACAGGTTCAGGGAGTGTAGGTGGCGAGGATGTCATAAAATGCCAGATCAGTCAAAACCACCTCTTAAATTGGACCAATCTTGCTGAAATTTTCACAGAAAACTCAGTTTATGTCAAAGAATGAATTTGTATTGGTCTGGTCCACTCGAGAGCCATATTAGGAATTTCATTTTCCGGGGTGTGGGGGGCCCCCTGGCCTCCCCTCATTGGGGAAATATCAAGTATATCACAATCTTGTAAATCTGAAGCCCATATTTTATTTCATGCTTGGTTTAACAATAAAGGGGGATATTTTAGGCGCATTTGGAGCATTACATGTCTGAAGAGAAAATATTTAACCCAAATATTGCTGTTAAAATGGTCCAAAATAGATGTAAATCAGCCAAAACCAGTAGCAAATATTGCTCTGTAACCATGAAACTTGGCCCAAAAATCACCTGCCACATACTAAATCTGATTGCACAGGTTTTAGGATTACATCTGGTGTACCAGTGGTGTCATCTGTGCAAAATGGGGTCCAGGAAGGCGAAAATACAGCCTCAGGTGGCTGTATCAGGATAGGCTGATATTTTCTCAGTTTAGGCAGATTTAAGGTTGTAAACCATATTGTGTCCCACAGGAGTCGCCACTTGAATGAATTTTAGTGGTGTGTTCCTTCAGAAATGCATATCTAGTCCAAAGTACAGGTTCAGGGAGTGTAGGTGGCGAGGATGTCATAAAATGCCAGATCAGTCAAAACCACCTCTTAAATTGGACCAATCTTGCTGAAATTTTCACAGAAAACTCAGTTTATGTCAAAGAATGAATTTGTATTGGTCTGGTCCACTCGAGAGCCATATTAGGAATTTCATTTTCCGGGGTGTGGGGGGCCCCCTGGCCTCCCCTCTTTGGGGAAATATCAAGTATATCACAATCTTGTAAATCTGAAGCCCATATTTTATTTCATGCTTGGTTTAACAATAAAGGGGGATATTTTAGGCGCATTTGGAGCATTACATGTCTGAAGAGAAAATATTTAACCCAAATATTGCTGTTAAAATGGTCCAAAATAGATGTAAATCAGCCAAAACCAGTAGCAAATATTGCTCTGTAACCATGAAACTTGGCCCAAAAATCACCTGCCACATACTAAATCTGATTGCACAGGTTTTAGGATTACATCTGGTGTACCAGTGGTGTCATATCTGTGCAAAATGGGGTCCAGGAAGGCGAAAATACAGCCTCAGGTGGCTGTATCAGGATAGGCTGATATTTTCTCAGTTTAGGCAGATTTAAGGTTGTAAACCATATTGTGTCCCACAGGAGTCGCCACTTGAATGAATTTTAGTGGTGTGTTCCTTCAGAAATGCATATCTAGTCCAAAGTACAGGTTCAGGGAGTGTAGGTGGCGAGGATGTCATAAAATGCCAGATCAGTCAAAACCACCTCTTAAATTGGACCAATCTTGCTGAAATTTTCACAGAAAACTCAGTTTATGTCAAAGAATGAATTTGTATTGGTCTGGTCCACTCGAGAGCCATATTAGGAATTTCATTTTCCGGGGTGTGGGGGGCCCCCTGGCCTCCCCTCATTGGGGAAATATCAAGTATATCACAATCTTGTAAATCTGAAGCCCATATTTTATTTCATGCTTGGTTTAACAATAAAGGGGGATATTTTAGGCGCATTTGGAGCATTACATGTCTGAAGAGAAAATATTTAACCCAAATATTGCTGTTAAAATGGTCCAAAATAGATGTAAATCAGCCAAAACCAGTAGCAAATATTGCTCTGTAACCATGAAACTTGGCCCAAAAATCACCTGCCACATACTAAATCTGATTGCACAGGTTTTAGGATTACATCTGGTGTACCAGTGGTGTCATCTGTGCAAAATGGGGTCCAGGAAGGCGAAAATACAGCCTCAGGTGGCTGTATCAGGATAGGCTGATATTTTCTCAGTTTAGGCAGATTTAAGGTTGTAAACCATATTGTGTCCCACAGGAGTCGCCACTTGAATGAATTTTAGTGGTGTGTTCCTTCAGAAATGCATATCTAGTCCAAAGTACAGGTTCAGGGAGTGTAGGTGGCGAGGATGTCATAAAATGCCAGATCAGTCAAAACCACCTCTTAAATTGGACCAATCTTGCTGAAATTTTCACAGAAAACTCAGTTTATGTCAAAGAATGAATTTGTATTGGTCTGGTCCACTCGAGAGCCATATTAGGAATTTCATTTTCCGGGGTGTGGGGGGCCCCCTGGCCTCCCCTCATTGGGGAAATATCAAGTATATCACAATCTTGTAAATCTGAAGCCCATATTTTATTTCATGCTTGGTTTAACAATAAAGGGGGATATTTTAGGCGCATTTGGAGCATTACATGTCTGAAGAGAAAATATTTAACCCAAATATTGCTGTTAAAATGGTCCAAAATAGATGTAAATCAGCCAAAACCAGTAGCAAATATTGCTCTGTAACCATGAAACTTGGCCCAAAAATCACCTGCCACATACTAAATCTGATTGCACAGGTTTTAGGATTACATCTGGTGTACCAGTGGTGTCATCTGTGCAAAATGGGGTCCAGGAAGGCGAAAATACAGCCTCAGGTGGCTGTATCAGGATAGGCTGATATTTTCTCAGTTTAGGCAGATTTAAGGTTGTAAACCATATTGTGTCCCACAGGAGTCGCCACTTGAATGAATTTTAGTGGTGTGTTCCTTCAGAAATGCATATCTAGTCCAAAGTACAGGTTCAGGGAGTGTAGGTGGCGAGGATGTCATAAAATGCCAGATCAGTCAAAACCACCTCTTAAATTGGACCAATCTTGCTGAAATTTTCACAGAAAACTCAGTTTATGTCAAAGAATGAATTTGTATTGGTCTGGTCCACTCGAGAGCCATATTAGGAATTTCATTTTCCGGGGTGTGGGGGGCCCCCTGGCCTCCCCTCATTGGGGAAATATCAAGTATATCACAATCTTGTAAATCTGAAGCCCATATTTTATTTCATGCTTGGTTTAACAATAAAGGGGGATATTTTAGGCGCATTTGGAGCATTACATGTCTGAAGAGAAAATATTTAACCCAAATATTGCTGTTAAAATGGTCCAAAATAGATGTAAATCAGCCAAAACCAGTAGCAAATATTGCTCTGTAACCATGAAACTTGGCCCAAAAATCACCTGCCACATACTAAATCTGATTGCACAGGTTTTAGGATTACATCTGGTGTACCAGTGGTGTCATCTGTGCAAAATGGGGTCCAGGAAGGCGAAAATACAGCCTCAGGTGGCTGTATCAGGATAGGCTGATATTTTCTCAGTTTAGGCAGATTTAAGGTTGTAAACCATATTGTGTCCCACAGGAGTCGCCACTTGAATGAATTTTAGTGGTGTGTTCCTTCAGAAATGCATATCTAGTCCAAAGTACAGGTTCAGGGAGTGTAGGTGGCGAGGATGTCATAAAATGCCAGATCAGTCAAAACCACCTCTTAAATTGGACCAATCTTGCTGAAATTTTCACAGAAAACTCAGTTTATGTCAAAGAATGAATTTGTATTGGTCTGGTCCACTCGAGAGCCATATTAGGAATTTCATTTTCCGGGGTGTGGGGGGCCCCCTGGCCTCCCCTCATTGGGGAAATATCAAGTATATCACAATCTTGTAAATCTGAAGCCCATATTTTATTTCATGCTTGGTTTAACAATAAAGGGGGATATTTTAGGCGCATTTGGAGCATTACATGTCTGAAGAGAAAATATTTAACCCAAATATTGCTGTTAAAATGGTCCAAAATAGATGTAAATCAGCCAAAACCAGTAGCAAATATTGCTCTGTAACCATGAAACTTGGCCCAAAAATCACCTGCCACATACTAAATCTGATTGCACAGGTTTTAGGATTACATCTGGTGTACCAGTGGTGTCATCTGTGCAAAATGGGGTCCAGGAAGGCGAAAATACAGCCTCAGGTGGCTGTATCAGGATAGGCTGATATTTTCTCAGTTTAGGCAGATTTAAGGTTGTAAACCATATTGTGTCCCACAGGAGTCGCCACTTGAATGAATTTTAGTGGTGTGTTCCTTCAGAAATGCATATCTAGTCCAAAGTACAGGTTCAGGGAGTGTAGGTGGCGAGGATGTCATAAAATTCCAGATCAGTCAAAACCACCTCTTAAATTGGACCAATCTTGCTGAAATTTTCACAGAAAACTCAGTTTATGTCAAAGAATGAATTTGTATTGGTCTGGTCCACTCGAGAGCCATATTAGGAATTTCATTTTCCGGGGTGTGGGGGGCCCCCTGGCCTCCCCTCATTGGGGAAATATCAAGTATATCACAATCTTGTAAATCTGAAGCCCATATTTTATTTCATGCTTGGTTTAACAATAAAGGGGGATATTTTAGGCGCATTTGGAGCATTACATGTCTGAAGAGAAAATATTTAACCCAAATATTGCTGTTAAAATGGTCCAAAATAGATGTAAATCAGCCAAAACCAGTAGCAAATATTGCTCTGTAACCATGAAACTTGGCCCAAAAATCACCTGCCACATACTAAATCTGATTGCACAGGTTTTAGGATTACATCTGGTGTACCAGTGGTGTCATCTGTGCAAAATGGGGTCCAGGAAGGCGAAAATACAGCCTCAGGTGGCTGTATCAGGATAGGCTGATATTTTCTCAGTTTAGGCAGATTTAAGGTTGTAAACCATATTGTGTCCCACAGGAGTCGCCACTTGAATGAATTTTAGTGGTGTGTTCCTTCAGAAATGCATATCTAGTCCAAAGTACAGGTTCAGGGAGTGTAGGTGGCGAGGATGTCATAAAATGCCAGATCAGTCAAAACCACCTCTTAAATTGGACCAATCTTGCTGAAATTTTCACAGAAAACTCAGTTTATGTCAAAGAATGAATTTGTATTGGTCTGGTCCACTCGAGAGCCATATTAGGAATTTCATTTTCCGGGGTGTGGGGGGCCCCCTGGCCTCCCCTCATTGGGGAAATATCAAGTATATCACAATCTTGTAAATCTGAAGCCCATATTTTATTTCATGCTTGGTTTAACAATAAAGGGGGATATTTTAGGCGCATTTGGAGCATTACATGTCTGAAGAGAAAATATTTAACCCAAATATTGCTGTTAAAATGGTCCAAAATAGATGTAAATCAGCCAAAACCAGTAGCAAATATTGCTCTGTAACCATGAAACTTGGCCCAAAAATCACCTGCCACATACTAAATCTGATTGCACAGGTTTTAGGATTACATCTGGTGTACCAGTGGTGTCATCTGTGCAAAATGGGGTCCAGGAAGGCGAAAATACAGCCTCAGGTGGCTGTATCAGGATAGGCTGATATTTTCTCAGTTTAGGCAGATTTAAGGTTGTAAACCATATTGTGTCCCACAGGAGTCGCCACTTGAATGAATTTTAGTGGTGTGTTCCTTCAGAAATGCATATCTAGTCCAAAGTACAGGTTCAGGGAGTGTAGGTGGCGAGGATGTCATAAAATGCCAGATCAGTCAAAACCACCTCTTAAATTGGACCAATCTTGCTGAAATTTTCACAGAAAACTCAGTTTATGTCAAAGAATGAATTTGTATTGGTCTGGTCCACTCGAGAGCCATATTAGGAATTTCATTTTCCGGGGTGTGGGGGGCCCCCTGGCCTCCCCTCATTGGGGAAATATCAAGTATATCACAATCTTGTAAATCTGAAGCCCATATTTTATTTCATGCTTGGTTTAACAATAAAGGGGGATATTTTAGGCGCATTTGGAGCATTACATGTCTGAAGAGAAAATATTTAACCCAAATATTGCTGTTAAAATGGTCCAAAATAGATGTAAATCAGCCAAAACCAGTAGCAAATATTGCTCTGTAACCATGAAACTTGGCCCAAAAATCACCTGCCACATACTAAATCTGATTGCACAGGTTTTAGGATTACATCTGGTGTACCAGTGGTGTCATCTGTGCAAAATGGGGTCCAGGAAGGCGAAAATACAGCCTCAGGTGGCTGTATCAGGATAGGCTGATATTTTCTCAGTTTAGGCAGATTTAAGGTTGTAAACCATATTGTGTCCCACAGGAGTCGCCACTTGAATGAATTTTAGTGGTGTGTTCCTTCAGAAATGCATATCTAGTCCAAAGTACAGGTTCAGGGAGTGTAGGTGGCGAGGATGTCATAAAATGCCAGATCAGTCAAAACCACCTCTTAAATTGGACCAATCTTGCTGAAATTTTCACAGAAAACTCAGTTTATGTCAAAGAATGAATTTGTATTGGTCTGGTCCACTCGAGAGCCATATTAGGAATTTCATTTTCCGGGGTGTGGGGGGCCCCCTGGCCTCCCCTCATTGGGGAAATATCAAGTATATCACAATCTTGTAAATCTGAAGCCCATATTTTATTTCATGCTTGGTTTAACAATAAAGGGGGATATTTTAGGCGCATTTGGAGCATTATATGTCTGAAGAGAAAATATTTAACCCAAATATTGCTGTTAAAATGGTCCAAAATAGATGTAAATCAGCCAAAACCAGTAGCAAATATTGCTCTGTAACCATGAAACTTGGCCCAAAAATCACCTGCCACATACTAAATCTGATTGCACAGGTTTTAGGATTACATCTGGTGTACCAGTGGTGTCATCTGTGCAAAATGGGGTCCAGGAAGGCGAAAATACAGCCTCAGGTGGCTGTATCAGGATAGGCTGATATTTTCTCAGTTTAGGCAGATTTAAGGTTGTAAACCATATTGTGTCCCACAGGAGTCGCCACTTGAATGAATTTTAGTGGTGTGTTCCTTCAGAAATGCATATCTAGTCCAAAGTACAGGTTCAGGGAGTGTAGGTGGCGAGGATGTCATAAAATGCCAGATCAGTCAAAACCACCTCTTAAATTGGACCAATCTTGCTGAAATTTTCACAGAAAACTCAGTTTATGTCAAAGAATGAATTTGTATTGGTCTGGTCCACTCGAGAGCCATATTAGGAATTTCATTTTCCGGGGTGTGGGGGGCCCCCTGGCCTCCCCTCATTGGGGAAATATCAAGTATATCACAATCTTGTAAATCTGAAGCCCATATTTTATTTCATGCTTGGTTTAACAATAAAGGGGGATATTTTAGGCGCATTTGGAGCATTACATGTCTGAAGAGAAAATATTTAACCCAAATATTGCTGTTAAAATGGTCCAAAATAGATGTAAATCAGCCAAAACCAGTAGCAAATATTGCTCTGTAACCATGAAACTTGGCCCAAAAATCACCTGCCACATACTAAATCTGATTGCACAGGTTTTAGGATTACATCTGGTGTACCAGTGGTGTCATCTGTGCAAAATGGGGTCCAGGAAGGCGAAAATACAGCCTCAGGTGGCTGTATCAGGATAGGCTGATATTTTCTCAGTTTAGGCAGATTTAAGGTTGTAAACCATATTGTGTCCCACAGGAGTCGCCACTTGAATGAATTTTAGTGGTGTGTTCCTTCAGAAATGCATATCTAGTCCAAAGTACAGGTTCAGGGAGTGTAGGTGGCGAGGATGTCATAAAATGCCAGATCAGTCAAAACCACCTCTTAAATTGGACCAATCTTGCTGAAATTTTCACAGAAAACTCAGTTTATGTCAAAGAATGAATTTGTATTGGTCTGGTCCACTCGAGAGCCATATTAGGAATTTCATTTTCCGGGGTGTGGGGGGCCCCCTGGCCTCCCCTCTTTGGGGAAATATCAAGTATATCACAATCTTGTAAATCTGAAGCCCATATTTTATTTCATGCTTGGTTTAACAATAAAGGGGGATATTTTAGGCGCATTTGGAGCATTACATGTCTGAAGAGAAAATATTTAACCCAAATATTGCTGTTAAAATGGTCCAAAATAGATGTAAATCAGCCAAAACCAGTAGCAAATATTGCTCTGTAACCATGAAACTTGGCCCAAAAATCACCTGCCACATACTAAATCTGATTGCACAGGTTTTAGGATTACATCTGGTGTACCAGTGGTGTCATATCTGTGCAAAATGGGGTCCAGGAAGGCGAAAATACAGCCTCAGGTGGCTGTATCAGGATAGGCTGATATTTTCTCAGTTTAGGCAGATTTAAGGTTGTAAACCATATTGTGTCCCACAGGAGTCGCCACTTGAATGAATTTTAGTGGTGTGTTCCTTCAGAAATGCATATCTAGTCCAAAGTACAGGTTCAGGGAGTGTAGGTGGCGAGGATGTCATAAAATGCCAGATCAGTCAAAACCACCTCTTAAATTGGACCAATCTTGCTGAAATTTTCACAGAAAACTCAGTTTATGTCAAAGAATGAATTTGTATTGGTCTGGTCCACTCGAGAGCCATATTAGGAATTTCATTTTCCGGGGTGTGGGGGGCCCCCTGGCCTCCCCTCATTGGGGAAATATCAAGTATATCACAATCTTGTAAATCTGAAGCCCATATTTTATTTCATGCTTGGTTTAACAATAAAGGGGGATATTTTAGGCGCATTTGGAGCATTACATGTCTGAAGAGAAAATATTTAACCCAAATATTGCTGTTAAAATGGTCCAAAATAGATGTAAATCAGCCAAAACCAGTAGCAAATATTGCTCTGTAACCATGAAACTTGGCCCAAAAATCACCTGCCACATACTAAATCTGATTGCACAGGTTTTAGGATTACATCTGGTGTACCAGTGGTGTCATATCTGTGCAAAATGGGGTCCAGGAAGGCGAAAATACAGCCTCAGGTGGCTGTATCAGGATAGGCTGATATTTTCTCAGTTTAGGCAGATTTAAGGTTGTAAACCATATTGTGTCCCACAGGAGTCGCCACTTGAATGAATTTTAGTGGTGTGTTCCTTCAGAAATGCATATCTAGTCCAAAGTACAGGTTCAGGGAGTGTAGGTGGCGAGGATGTCATAAAATGCCAGATCAGTCAAAACCACCTCTTAAATTGGACCAATCTTGCTGAAATTTTCACAGAAAACTCAGTTTATGTCAAAGAATGAATTTGTATTGGTCTGGTCCACTCGAGAGCCATATTAGGAATTTCATTTTCCGGGGTGTGGGGGGCCCCCTGGCCTCCCCTCATTGGGGAAATATCAAGTATATCACAATCTTGTAAATCTGAAGCCCATATTTTATTTCATGCTTGGTTTAACAATAAAGGGGGATATTTTAGGCGCATTTGGAGCATTACATGTCTGAAGAGAAAATATTTAACCCAAATATTGCTGTTAAAATGGTCCAAAATAGATGTAAATCAGCCAAAACCAGTAGCAAATATTGCTCTGTAACCATGAAACTTGGCCCAAAAATCACCTGCCACATACTAAATCTGATTGCACAGGTTTTAGGATTACATCTGGTGTACCAGTGGTGTCATCTGTGCAAAATGGGGTCCAGGAAGGCGAAAATACAGCCTCAGGTGGCTGTATCAGGATAGGCTGATATTTTCTCAGTTTAGGCAGATTTAAGGTTGTAAACCATATTGTGTCCCACAGGAGTCGCCACTTGAATGAATTTTAGTGGTGTGTTCCTTCAGAAATGCATATCTAGTCCAAAGTACAGGTTCAGGGAGTGTAGGTGGCGAGGATGTCATAAAATGCCAGATCAGTCAAAACCACCTCTTAAATTGGACCAATCTTGCTGAAATTTTCACAGAAAACTCAGTTTATGTCAAAGAATGAATTTGTATTGGTCTGGTCCACTCGAGAGCCATATTAGGAATTTCATTTTCCGGGGTGTGGGGGGCCCCCTGGCCTCCCCTCTTTGGGGAAATATCAAGTATATCACAATCTTGTAAATCTGAAGCCCATATTTTATTTCATGCTTGGTTTAACAATAAAGGGGGATATTTTAGGCGCATTTGGAGCATTACATGTCTGAAGAGAAAATATTTAACCCAAATATTGCTGTTAAAATGGTCCAAAATAGATGTAAATCAGCCAAAACCAGTAGCAAATATTGCTCTGTAACCATGAAACTTGGCCCAAAAATCACCTGCCACATACTAAATCTGATTGCACAGGTTTTAGGATTACATCTGGTGTACCAGTGGTGTCATATCTGTGCAAAATGGGGTCCAGGAAGGCGAAAATACAGCCTCAGGTGGCTGTATCAGGATAGGCTGATATTTTCTCAGTTTAGGCAGATTTAAGGTTGTAAACCATATTGTGTCCCACAGGAGTCGCCACTTGAATGAATTTTAGTGGTGTGTTCCTTCAGAAATGCATATCTAGTCCAAAGTACAGGTTCAGGGAGTGTAGGTGGCGAGGATGTCATAAAATGCCAGATCAGTCAAAACCACCTCTTAAATTGGACCAATCTTGCTGAAATTTTCACAGAAAACTCAGTTTATGTCAAAGAATGAATTTGTATTGGTCTGGTCCACTCGAGAGCCATATTAGGAATTTCATTTTCCGGGGTGTGGGGGGCCCCCTGGCCTCCCCTCATTGGGGAAATATCAAGTATATCACAATCTTGTAAATCTGAAGCCCATATTTTATTTCATGCTTGGTTTAACAATAAAGGGGGATATTTTAGGCGCATTTGGAGCATTACATGTCTGAAGAGAAAATATTTAACCCAAATATTGCTGTTAAAATGGTCCAAAATAGATGTAAATCAGCCAAAACCAGTAGCAAATATTGCTCTGTAACCATGAAACTTGGCCCAAAAATCACCTGCCACATACTAAATCTGATTGCACAGGTTTTAGGATTACATCTGGTGTACCAGTGGTGTCATATCTGTGCAAAATGGGGTCCAGGAAGGCGAAAATACAGCCTCAGGTGGCTGTATCAGGATAGGCTGATATTTTCTCAGTTTAGGCAGATTTAAGGTTGTAAACCATATTGTGTCCCACAGGAGTCGCCACTTGAATGAATTTTAGTGGTGTGTTCCTTCAGAAATGCATATCTAGTCCAAAGTACAGGTTCAGGGAGTGTAGGTGGCGAGGATGTCATAAAATGCCAGATCAGTCAAAACCACCTCTTAAATTGGACCAATCTTGCTGAAATTTTCACAGAAAACTCAGTTTATGTCAAAGAATGAATTTGTATTGGTCTGGTCCACTCGAGAGCCATATTAGGAATTTCATTTTCCGGGGTGTGGGGGGCCCCCTGGCCTCCCCTCATTGGGGAAATATCAAGTATATCACAATCTTGTAAATCTGAAGCCCATATTTTATTTCATGCTTGGTTTAACAATAAAGGGGGATATTTTAGGCGCATTTGGAGCATTACATGTCTGAAGAGAAAATATTTAACCCAAATATTGCTGTTAAAATGGTCCAAAATAGATGTAAATCAGCCAAAACCAGTAGCAAATATTGCTCTGTAACCATGAAACTTGGCCCAAAAATCACCTGCCACATACTAAATCTGATTGCACAGGTTTTAGGATTACATCTGGTGTACCAGTGGTGTCATCTGTGCAAAATGGGGTCCAGGAAGGCGAAAATACAGCCTCAGGTGGCTGTATCAGGATAGGCTGATATTTTCTCAGTTTAGGCAGATTTAAGGTTGTAAACCATATTGTGTCCCACAGGAGTCGCCACTTGAATGAATTTTAGTGGTGTGTTCCTTCAGAAATGCATATCTAGTCCAAAGTACAGGTTCAGGGAGTGTAGGTGGCGAGGATGTCATAAAATGCCAGATCAGTCAAAACCACCTCTTAAATTGGACCAATCTTGCTGAAATTTTCACAGAAAACTCAGTTTATGTCAAAGAATGAATTTGTATTGGTCTGGTCCACTCGAGAGCCATATTAGGAATTTCATTTTCCGGGGTGTGGGGGGCCCCCTGGCCTCCCCTCTTTGGGGAAATATCAAGTATATCACAATCTTGTAAATCTGAAGCCCATATTTTATTTCATGCTTGGTTTAACAATAAAGGGGGATATTTTAGGCGCATTTGGAGCATTACATGTCTGAAGAGAAAATATTTAACCCAAATATTGCTGTTAAAATGGTCCAAAATAGATGTAAATCAGCCAAAACCAGTAGCAAATATTGCTCTGTAACCATGAACAAAAATCACCTGCCACATACTAAATCTGATTGCACAGGTTTTAGGATTACATCTGGTGTACCCGTGGTGTCATCTGTGCAAAATGGGGTCCAGGAAGGCGAAAATACAGCCTCAGGTGGCTGTATCAGGATAGGCTGATATTTTCTCAGTTTAGGCAGATTTAAGGTTGTAAACCATATTGTGTCCCACAGGAGTCGCCACTTGAATGAATTTTAGTGGTGTGTTCCTTCAGAAATGCATATCTAGTCCAAAGTACAGGTTCAGGGAGTGTAGGTGGCGAGGATGTCATAAAATGCCAGATCAGTCAAAACCACCTCTTAAATTGGACCAATCTTGCTGAAATTTTCACAGAAAACTCAGTTTATGTCAAAGAATGAATTTGTATTGGTCTGGTCCACTCGAGAGCCATATTAGGAATTTCATTTTCCGGGGTGTGGGGGGCCCCCTGGCCTCCCCTCATTGGGGAAATATCAAGTATATCACAATCTTGTAAATCTGAAGCCCATATTTTATTTCATGCTTGGTTTAACAATAAAGGGGGATATTTTAGGCGCATTTGGAGCATTACATGTCTGAAGAGAAAATATTTAACCCAAATATTGCTGTTAAAATGGTCCAAAATAGATGTAAATCAGCCAAAACCAGTAGCAAATATTGCTCTGTAACCATGAAACTTGGCCCAAAAATCACCTGCCACATACTAAATCTGATTGCACAGGTTTTAGGATTACATCTGGTGTACCAGTGGTGTCATCTGTGCAAAATGGGGTCCAGGAAGGCGAAAATACAGCCTCAGGTGGCTGTATCAGGATAGGCTGATATTTTCTCAGTTTAGGCAGATTTAAGGTTGTAAACCATATTGTGTCCCACAGGAGTCGCCACTTGAATGAATTTTAGTGGTGTGTTCCTTCAGAAATGCATATCTAGTCCAAAGTACAGGTTCAGGGAGTGTAGGTGGCGAGGATGTCATAAAATTCCAGATCAGTCAAAACCACCTCTTAAATTGGACCAATCTTGCTGAAATTTTCACAGAAAACTCAGTTTATGTCAAAGAATGAATTTGTATTGGTCTGGTCCACTCGAGAGCCATATTAGGAATTTCATTTTCCGGGGTGTGGGGGGCCCCCTGGCCTCCCCTCATTGGGGAAATATCAAGTATATCACAATCTTGTAAATCTGAAGCCCATATTTTATTTCATGCTTGGTTTAACAATAAAGGGGGATATTTTAGGCGCATTTGGAGCATTACATGTCTGAAGAGAAAATATTTAACCCAAATATTGCTGTTAAAATGGTCCAAAATAGATGTAAATCAGCCAAAACCAGTAGCAAATATTGCTCTGTAACCATGAAACTTGGCCCAAAAATCACCTGCCACATACTAAATCTGATTGCACAGGTTTTAGGATTACATCTGGTGTACCAGTGGTGTCATCTGTGCAAAATGGGGTCCAGGAAGGCGAAAATACAGCCTCAGGTGGCTGTATCAGGATAGGCTGATATTTTCTCAGTTTAGGCAGATTTAAGGTTGTAAACCATATTGTGTCCCACAGGAGTCGCCACTTGAATGAATTTTAGTGGTGTGTTCCTTCAGAAATGCATATCTAGTCCAAAGTACAGGTTCAGGGAGTGTAGGTGGCGAGGATGTCATAAAATTCCAGATCAGTCAAAACCACCTCTTAAATTGGACCAATCTTGCTGAAATTTTCACAGAA
This sequence comes from Sabellastarte sp. h YS-2021, assembly GCA_964017235.1. Lineage (NCBI taxonomy): Eukaryota > Metazoa > Annelida > Polychaeta > Sabellida > Sabellidae > Sabellastarte > Sabellastarte sp. h YS-2021. The sequence goes on along the minus strand of CAXHLB010000524.1, from coordinate 29,739 downwards.
AACTCAGTTTATGTCAAAGAATGAATTTGTATTGGTCTGGTCCACTCGAGAGCCATATTAGGAATTTCATTTTCCGGGGTGTGGGGGGCCCCCTGGCCTCCCCTCATTGGGGAAATATCAAGTATATCACAATCTTGTAAATCTGAAGCCCATATTTTATTTCATGCTTGGTTTAACAATAAAGGGGGATATTTTAGGCGCATTTGGAGCATTACATGTCTGAAGAGAAAATATTTAACCCAAATATTGCTGTTAAAATGGTCCAAAATAGATGTAAATCAGCCAAAACCAGTAGCAAATATTGCTCTGTAACCATGAAACTTGGCCCAAAAATCACCTGCCACATACTAAATCTGATTGCACAGGTTTTAGGATTACATCTGGTGTACCAGTGGTGTCATCTGTGCAAAATGGGGTCCAGGAAGGCGAAAATACAGCCTCAGGTGGCTGTATCAGGATAGGCTGATATTTTCTCAGTTTAGGCAGATTTAAGGTTGTAAACCATATTGTGTCCCACAGGAGTCGCCACTTGAATGAATTTTAGTGGTGTGTTCCTTCAGAAATGCATATCTAGTCCAAAGTACAGGTTCAGGGAGTGTAGGTGGCGAGGATGTCATAAAATGCCAGATCAGTCAAAACCACCTCTTAAATTGGACCAATCTTGCTGAAATTTTCACAGAAAACTCAGTTTATGTCAAAGAATGAATTTGTATTGGTCTGGTCCACTCGAGAGCCATATTAGGAATTTCATTTTCCGGGGTGTGGGGGGCCCCCTGGCCTCCCCTCATTGGGGAAATATCAAGTATATCACAATCTTGTAAATCTGAAGCCCATATTTTATTTCATGCTTGGTTTAACAATAAAGGGGGATATTTTAGGCGCATTTGGAGCATTACATGTCTGAAGAGAAAATATTTAACCCAAATATTGCTGTTAAAATGGTCCAAAATAGATGTAAATCAGCCAAAACCAGTAGCAAATATTGCTCTGTAACCATGAAACTTGGCCCAAAAATCACCTGCCACATACTAAATCTGATTGCACAGGTTTTAGGATTACATCTGGTGTACCAGTGGTGTCATCTGTGCAAAATGGGGTCCAGGAAGGCGAAAATACAGCCTCAGGTGGCTGTATCAGGATAGGCTGATATTTTCTCAGTTTAGGCAGATTTAAGGTTGTAAACCATATTGTGTCCCACAGGAGTCGCCACTTGAATGAATTTTAGTGGTGTGTTCCTTCAGAAATGCATATCTAGTCCAAAGTACAGGTTCAGGGAGTGTAGGTAGCGAGGATGTCATAAAATGCCAGATCAGTCAAAACCACCTCTTAAATTGGACCAATCTTGCTGAAATTTTCACAGAAAACTCAGTTTATGTCAAAGAATGAATTTGTATTGGTCTGGTCCACTCGAGAGCCATATTAGGAATTTCATTTTCCGGGGTGTGGGGGGCCCCCTGGCCTCCCCTCATTGGGGAAATATCAAGTATATCACAATCTTGTAAATCTGAAGCCCATATTTTATTTCATGCTTGGTTTAACAATAAAGGGGGATATTTTAGGCGCATTTGGAGCATTACATGTCTGAAGAGAAAATATTTAACCCAAATATTGCTGTTAAAATGGTCCAAAATAGATGTAAATCAGCCAAAACCAGTAGCAAATATTGCTCTGTAACCATGAAACTTGGCCCAAAAATCACCTGCCACATACTAAATCTGATTGCACAGGTTTTAGGATTACATCTGGTGTACCAGTGGTGTCATCTGTGCAAAATGGGGTCCAGGAAGGCGAAAATACAGCCTCAGGTGGCTGTATCAGGATAGGCTGATATTTTCTCAGTTTAGGCAGATTTAAGGTTGTAAACCATATTGTGTCCCACAGGAGTCGCCACTTGAATGAATTTTAGTGGTGTGTTCCTTCAGAAATGCATATCTAGTCCAAAGTACAGGTTCAGGGAGTGTAGGTGGCGAGGATGTCATAAAATTCCAGATCAGTCAAAACCACCTCTTAAATTGGACCAATCTTGCTGAAATTTTCACAGAAAACTCAGTTTATGTCAAAGAATGAATTTGTATTGGTCTGGTCCACTCGAGAGCCATATTAGGAATTTCATTTTCCGGGGTGTGGGGGGCCCCCTGGCCTCCCCTCATTGGGGAAATATCAAGTATATCACAATCTTGTAAATCTGAAGCCCATATTTTATTTCATGCTTGGTTTAACAATAAAGGGGGATATTTTAGGCGCATTTGGAGCATTACATGTCTGAAGAGAAAATATTTAACCCAAATATTGCTGTTAAAATGGTCCAAAATAGATGTAAATCAGCCAAAACCAGTAGCAAATATTGCTCTGTAACCATGAAACTTGGCCCAAAAATCACCTGCCACATACTAAATCTGATTGCACAGGTTTTAGGATTACATCTGGTGTACCAGTGGTGTCATCTGTGCAAAATGGGGTCCAGGAAGGCGAAAATACAGCCTCAGGTGGCTGTATCAGGATAGGCTGATATTTTCTCAGTTTAGGCAGATTTAAGGTTGTAAACCATATTGTGTCCCACAGGAGTCGCCACTTGAATGAATTTTAGTGGTGTGTTCCTTCAGAAATGCATATCTAGTCCAAAGTACAGGTTCAGGGAGTGTAGGTGGCGAGGATGTCATAAAATGCCAGATCAGTCAAAACCACCTCTTAAATTGGACCAATCTTGCTGAAATTTTCACAGAAAACTCAGTTTATGTCAAAGAATGAATTTGTATTGGTCTGGTCCACTCGAGAGCCATATTAGGAATTTCATTTTCCGGGGTGTGGGGGGCCCCCTGGCCTCCCCTCATTGGGGAAATATCAAGTATATCACAATCTTGTAAATCTGAAGCCCATATTTTATTTCATGCTTGGTTTAACAATAAAGGGGGATATTTTAGGCGCATTTGGAGCATTACATGTCTGAAGAGAAAATATTTAACCCAAATATTGCTGTTAAAATGGTCCAAAATAGATGTAAATCAGCCAAAACCAGTAGCAAATATTGCTCTGTAACCATGAAACTTGGCCCAAAAATCACCTGCCACATACTAAATCTGATTGCACAGGTTTTAGGATTACATCTGGTGTACCAGTGGTGTCATCTGTGCAAAATGGGGTCCAGGAAGGCGAAAATACAGCCTCAGGTGGCTGTATCAGGATAGGCTGATATTTTCTCAGTTTAGGCAGATTTAAGGTTGTAAACCATATTGTGTCCCACAGGAGTCGCCACTTGAATGAATTTTAGTGGTGTGTTCCTTCAGAAATGCATATCTAGTCCAAAGTACAGGTTCAGGGAGTGTAGGTGGCGAGGATGTCATAAAATGCCAGATCAGTCAAAACCACCTCTTAAATTGGACCAATCTTGCTGAAATTTTCACAGAAAACTCAGTTTATGTCAAAGAATGAATTTGTATTGGTCTGGTCCACTCGAGAGCCATATTAGGAATTTCATTTTCCGGGGTGTGGGGGGCCCCCTGGCCTCCCCTCATTGGGGAAATATCAAGTATATCACAATCTTGTAAATCTGAAGCCCATATTTTATTTCATGCTTGGTTTAACAATAAAGGGGGATATTTTAGGCGCATTTGGAGCATTACATGTCTGAAGAGAAAATATTTAACCCAAATATTGCTGTTAAAATGGTCCAAAATAGATGTAAATCAGCCAAAACCAGTAGCAAATATTGCTCTGTAACCATGAAACTTGGCCCAAAAATCACCTGCCACATACTAAATCTGATTGCACAGGTTTTAGGATTACATCTGGTGTACCAGTGGTGTCATCTGTGCAAAATGGGGTCCAGGAAGGCGAAAATACAGCCTCAGGTGGCTGTATCAGGATAGGCTGATATTTTCTCAGTTTAGGCAGATTTAAGGTTGTAAACCATATTGTGTCCCACAGGAGTCGCCACTTGAATGAATTTTAGTGGTGTGTTCCTTCAGAAATGCATATCTAGTCCAAAGTACAGGTTCAGGGAGTGTAGGTGGCGAGGATGTCATAAAATGCCAGATCAGTCAAAACCACCTCTTAAATTGGACCAATCTTGCTGAAATTTTCACAGAAAACTCAGTTTATGTCAAAGAATGAATTTGTATTGGTCTGGTCCACTCGAGAGCCATATTAGGAATTTCATTTTCCGGGGTGTGGGGGCCCCCTGGCCTCCCCTCATTGGGGAAATATCAAGTATATCACAATCTTGTAAATCTGAAGCCCATATTTTATTTCATGCTTGGTTTAACAATAAAGGGGGATATTTTAGGCGCATTTGGAGCATTACATGTCTGAAGAGAAAATATTTAACCCAAATATTGCTGTTAAAATGGTCCAAAATAGATGTAAATCAGCCAAAACCAGTAGCAAATATTGCTCTGTAACCATGAAACTTGGCCCAAAAATCACCTGCCACATACTAAATCTGATTGCACAGGTTTTAGGATTACATCTGGTGTACCAGTGGTGTCATCTGTGCAAAATGGGGTCCAGGAAGGCGAAAATACAGCCTCAGGTGGCTGTATCAGGATAGGCTGATATTTTCTCAGTTTAGGCAGATTTAAGGTTGTAAACCATATTGTGTCCCACAGGAGTCGCCACTTGAATGAATTTTAGTGGTGTGTTCCTTCAGAAATGCATATCTAGTCCAAAGTACAGGTTCAGGGAGTGTAGGTGGCGAGGATGTCATAAAATGCCAGATCAGTCAAAACCACCTCTTAAATTGGACCAATCTTGCTGAAATTTTCACAGAAAACTCAGTTTATGTCAAAGAATGAATTTGTATTGGTCTGGTCCACTCGAGAGCCATATTAGGAATTTCATTTTCCGGGGTGTGGGGGGCCCCCTGGCCTCCCCTCATTGGGGAAATATCAAGTATATCACAATCTTGTAAATCTGAAGCCCATATTTTATTTCATGCTTGGTTTAACAATAAAGGGGGATATTTTAGGCGCATTTGGAGCATTACATGTCTGAAGAGAAAATATTTAACCCAAATATTGCTGTTAAAATGGTCCAAAATAGATGTAAATCAGCCAAAACCAGTAGCAAATATTGCTCTGTAACCATGAAACTTGGCCCAAAAATCACCTGCCACATACTAAATCTGATTGCACAGGTTTTAGGATTACATCTGGTGTACCAGTGGTGTCATCTGTGCAAAATGGGGTCCAGGAAGGCGAAAATACAGCCTCAGGTGGCTGTATCAGGATAGGCTGATATTTTCTCAGTTTAGGCAGATTTAAGGTTGTAAACCATATTGTGTCCCACAGGAGTCGCCACTTGAATGAATTTTAGTGGTGTGTTCCTTCAGAAATGCATATCTAGTCCAAAGTACAGGTTCAGGGAGTGTAGGTGGCGAGGATGTCATAAAATGCCAGATCAGTCAAAACCACCTCTTAAATTGGACCAATCTTGCTGAAATTTTCACAGAAAACTCAGTTTATGTCAAAGAATGAATTTGTATTGGTCTGGTCCACTCGAGAGCCATATTAGGAATTTCATTTTCCGGGGTGTGGGGGGCCCCCTGGCCTCCCCTCATTGGGGAAATATCAAGTATATCACAATCTTGTAAATCTGAAGCCCATATTTTATTTCATGCTTGGTTTAACAATAAAGGGGGATATTTTAGGCGCATTTGGAGCATTACATGTCTGAAGAGAAAATATTTAACCCAAATATTGCTGTTAAAATGGTCCAAAATAGATGTAAATCAGCCAAAACCAGTAGCAAATATTGCTCTGTAACCATGAAACTTGGCCCAAAAATCACCTGCCACATACTAAATCTGATTGCACAGGTTTTAGGATTACATCTGGTGTACCAGTGGTGTCATCTGTGCAAAATGGGGTCCAGGAAGGCGAAAATACAGCCTCAGGTGGCTGTATCAGGATAGGCTGATATTTTCTCAGTTTAGGCAGATTTAAGGTTGTAAACCATATTGTGTCCCACAGGAGTCGCCACTTGAATGAATTTTAGTGGTGTGTTCCTTCAGAAATGCATATCTAGTCCAAAGTACAGGTTCAGGGAGTGTAGGTGGCGAGGATGTCATAAAATGCCAGATCAGTCAAAACCACCTCTTAAATTGGACCAATCTTGCTGAAATTTTCACAGAAAACTCAGTTTATGTCAAAGAATGAATTTGTATTGGTCTGGTCCACTCGAGAGCCATATTAGGAATTTCATTTTCCGGGGTGTGGGGGGCCCCCTGGCCTCCCCTCATTGGGGAAATATCAAGTATATCACAATCTTGTAAATCTGAAGCCCATATTTTATTTCATGCTTGGTTTAACAATAAAGGGGGATATTTTAGGCGCATTTGGAGCATTACATGTCTGAAGAGAAAATATTTAACCCAAATATTGCTGTTAAAATGGTCCAAAATAGATGTAAATCAGCCAAAACCAGTAGCAAATATTGCTCTGTAACCATGAAACTTGGCCCAAAAATCACCTGCCACATACTAAATCTGATTGCACAGGTTTTAGGATTACATCTGGTGTACCAGTGGTGTCATCTGTGCAAAATGGGGTCCAGGAAGGCGAAAATACAGCCTCAGGTGGCTGTATCAGGATAGGCTGATATTTTCTCAGTTTAGGCAGATTTAAGGTTGTAAACCATATTGTGTCCCACAGGAGTCGCCACTTGAATGAATTTTAGTGGTGTGTTCCTTCAGAAATGCATATCTAGTCCAAAGTACAGGTTCAGGGAGTGTAGGTGGCGAGGATGTCATAAAATGCCAGATCAGTCAAAACCACCTCTTAAATTGGACCAATCTTGCTGAAATTTTCACAGAAAACTCAGTTTATGTCAAAGAATGAATTTGTATTGGTCTGGTCCACTCGAGAGCCATATTAGGAATTTCATTTTCCGGGGTGTGGGGGGCCCCCTGGCCTCCCCTCATTGGGGAAATATCAAGTATATCACAATCTTGTAAATCTGAAGCCCATATTTTATTTCATGCTTGGTTTAACAATAAAGGGGGATATTTTAGGCGCATTTGGAGCATTACATGTCTGAAGAGAAAATATTTAACCCAAATATTGCTGTTAAAATGGTCCAAAATAGATGTAAATCAGCCAAAACCAGTAGCAAATATTGCTCTGTAACCATGAAACTTGGCCCAAAAATCACCTGCCACATACTAAATCTGATTGCACAGGTTTTAGGATTACATCTGGTGTACCAGTGGTGTCATCTGTGCAAAATGGGGTCCAGGAAGGCGAAAATACAGCCTCAGGTGGCTGTATCAGGATAGGCTGATATTTTCTCAGTTTAGGCAGATTTAAGGTTGTAAACCATATTGTGTCCCACAGGAGTCGCCACTTGAATGAATTTTAGTGGTGTGTTCCTTCAGAAATGCATATCTAGTCCAAAGTACAGGTTCAGGGAGTGTAGGTGGCGAGGATGTCATAAAATGCCAGATCAGTCAAAACCACCTCTTAAATTGGACCAATCTTGCTGAAATTTTCACAGAAAACTCAGTTTATGTCAAAGAATGAATTTGTATTGGTCTGGTCCACTCGAGAGCCATATTAGGAATTTCATTTTCCGGGGTGTGGGGGGCCCCCTGGCCTCCCCTCATTGGGGAAATATCAAGTATATCACAATCTTGTAAATCTGAAGCCCATATTTTATTTCATGCTTGGTTTAACAATAAAGGGGGATATTTTAGGCGCATTTGGAGCATTACATGTCTGAAGAGAAAATATTTAACCCAAATATTGCTGTTAAAATGGTCCAAAATAGATGTAAATCAGCCAAAACCAGTAGCAAATATTGCTCTGTAACCATGAAACTTGGCCCAAAAATCACCTGCCACATACTAAATCTGATTGCACAGGTTTTAGGATTACATCTGGTGTACCAGTGGTGTCATCTGTGCAAAATGGGGTCCAGGAAGGCGAAAATACAGCCTCAGGTGGCTGTATCAGGATAGGCTGATATTTTCTCAGTTTAGGCAGATTTAAGGTTGTAAACCATATTGTGTCCCACAGGAGTCGCCACTTGAATGAATTTTAGTGGTGTGTTCCTTCAGAAATGCATATCTAGTCCAAAGTACAGGTTCAGGGAGTGTAGGTGGCGAGGATGTCATAAAATGCCAGATCAGTCAAAACCACCTCTTAAATTGGACCAATCTTGCTGAAATTTTCACAGAAAACTCAGTTTATGTCAAAGAATGAATTTGTATTGGTCTGGTCCACTCGAGAGCCATATTAGGAATTTCATTTTCCGGGGTGTGGGGGGCCCCCTGGCCTCCCCTCATTGGGGAAATATCAAGTATATCACAATCTTGTAAATCTGAAGCCCATATTTTATTTCATGCTTGGTTTAACAATAAAGGGGGATATTTTAGGCGCATTTGGAGCATTACATGTCTGAAGAGAAAATATTTAACCCAAATATTGCTGTTAAAATGGTCCAAAATAGATGTAAATCAGCCAAAACCAGTAGCAAATATTGCTCTGTAACCATGAAACTTGGCCCAAAAATCACCTGCCACATACTAAATCTGATTGCACAGGTTTTAGGATTACATCTGGTGTACCAGTGGTGTCATCTGTGCAAAATGGGGTCCAGGAAGGCGAAAATACAGCCTCAGGTGGCTGTATCAGGATAGGCTGATATTTTCTCAGTTTAGGCAGATTTAAGGTTGTAAACCATATTGTGTCCCACAGGAGTCGCCACTTGAATGAATTTTAGTGGTGTGTTCCTTCAGAAATGCATATCTAGTCCAAAGTACAGGTTCAGGGAGTGTAGGTGGCGAGGATGTCATAAAATGCCAGATCAGTCAAAACCACCTCTTAAATTGGACCAATCTTGCTGAAATTTTCACAGAAAACTCAGTTTATGTCAAAGAATGAATTTGTATTGGTCTGGTCCACTCGAGAGCCATATTAGGAATTTCATTTTCCGGGGTGTGGGGGGCCCCCTGGCCTCCCCTCATTGGGGAAATATCAAGTATATCACAATCTTGTAAATCTGAAGCCCATATTTTATTTCATGCTTGGTTTAACAATAAAGGGGGATATTTTAGGCGCATTTGGAGCATTACATGTCTGAAGAGAAAATATTTAACCCAAATATTGCTGTTAAAATGGTCCAAAATAGATGTAAATCAGCCAAAACCAGTAGCAAATATTGCTCTGTAACCATGAAACTTGGCCCAAAAATCACCTGCCACATACTAAATCTGATTGCACAGGTTTTAGGATTACATCTGGTGTACCAGTGGTGTCATCTGTGCAAAATGGGGTCCAGGAAGGCGAAAATACAGCCTCAGGTGGCTGTATCAGGATAGGCTGATATTTTCTCAGTTTAGGCAGATTTAAGGTTGTAAACCATATTGTGTCCCACAGGAGTCGCCACTTGAATGAATTTTAGTGGTGTGTTCCTTCAGAAATGCATATCTAGTCCAAAGTACAGGTTCAGGGAGTGTAGGTGGCGAGGATGTCATAAAATGCCAGATCAGTCAAAACCACCTCTTAAATTGGACCAATCTTGCTGAAATTTTCACAGAAAACTCAGTTTATGTCAAAGAATGAATTTGTATTGGTCTGGTCCACTCGAGAGCCATATTAGGAATTTCATTTTCCGGGGTGTGGGGGGCCCCCTGGCCTCCCCTCATTGGGGAAATATCAAGTATATCACAATCTTGTAAATCTGAAGCCCATATTTTATTTCATGCTTGGTTTAACAATAAAGGGGGATATTTTAGGCGCATTTGGAGCATTACATGTCTGAAGAGAAAATATTTAACCCAAATATTGCTGTTAAAATGGTCCAAAATAGATGTAAATCAGCCAAAACCAGTAGCAAATATTGCTCTGTAACCATGAAACTTGGCCCAAAAATCACCTGCCACATACTAAATCTGATTGCACAGGTTTTAGGATTACATCTGGTGTACCAGTGGTGTCATCTGTGCAAAATGGGGTCCAGGAAGGCGAAAATACAGCCTCAGGTGGCTGTATCAGGATAGGCTGATATTTTCTCAGTTTAGGCAGATTTAAGGTTGTAAACCATATTGTGTCCCACAGGAGTCGCCACTTGAATGAATTTTAGTGGTGTGTTCCTTCAGAAATGCATATCTAGTCCAAAGTACAGGTTCAGGGAGTGTAGGTGGCGAGGATGTCATAAAATGCCAGATCAGTCAAAACCACCTCTTAAATTGGACCAATCTTGCTGAAATTTTCACAGAAAACTCAGTTTATGTCAAAGAATGAATTTGTATTGGTCTGGTCCACTCGAGAGCCATATTAGGAATTTCATTTTCCGGGGTGTGGGGGGCCCCCTGGCCTCCCCTCATTGGGGAAATATCAAGTATATCACAATCTTGTAAATCTGAAGCCCATATTTTATTTCATGCTTGGTTTAACAATAAAGGGGGATATTTTAGGCGCATTTGGAGCATTACATGTCTGAAGAGAAAATATTTAACCCAAATATTGCTGTTAAAATGGTCCAAAATAGATGTAAATCAGCCAAAACCAGTAGCAAATATTGCTCTGTAACCATGAAACTTGGCCCAAAAATCACCTGCCACATACTAAATCTGATTGCACAGGTTTTAGGATTACATCTGGTGTACCAGTGGTGTCATCTGTGCAAAATGGGGTCCAGGAAGGCGAAAATACAGCCTCAGGTGGCTGTATCAGGATAGGCTGATATTTTCTCAGTTTAGGCAGATTTAAGGTTGTAAACCATATTGTGTCCCACAGGAGTCGCCACTTGAATGAATTTTAGTGGTGTGTTCCTTCAGAAATGCATATCTAGTCCAAAGTACAGGTTCAGGGAGTGTAGGTGGCGAGGATGTCATAAAATGCCAGATCAGTCAAAACCACCTCTTAAATTGGACCAATCTTGCTGAAATTTTCACAGAAAACTCAGTTTATGTCAAAGAATGAATTTGTATTGGTCTGGTCCACTCGAGAGCCATATTAGGAATTTCATTTTCCGGGGTGTGGGGGGCCCCCTGGCCTCCCCTCATTGGGGAAATATCAAGTATATCACAATCTTGTAAATCTGAAGCCCATATTTTATTTCATGCTTGGTTTAACAATAAAGGGGGATATTTTAGGCGCATTTGGAGCATTACATGTCTGAAGAGAAAATATTTAACCCAAATATTGCTGTTAAAATGGTCCAAAATAGATGTAAATCAGCCAAAACCAGTAGCAAATATTGCTCTGTAACCATGAAACTTGGCCCAAAAATCACCTGCCACATACTAAATCTGATTGCACAGGTTTTAGGATTACATCTGGTGTACCAGTGGTGTCATCTGTGCAAAATGGGGTCCAGGAAGGCGAAAATACAGCCTCAGGTGGCTGTATCAGGATAGGCTGATATTTTCTCAGTTTAGGCAGATTTAAGGTTGTAAACCATATTGTGTCCCACAGGAGTCGCCACTTGAATGAATTTTAGTGGTGTGTTCCTTCAGAAATGCATATCTAGTCCAAAGTACAGGTTCAGGGAGTGTAGGTGGCGAGGATGTCATAAAATGCCAGATCAGTCAAAACCACCTCTTAAATTGGACCAATCTTGCTGAAATTTTCACAGAAAACTCAGTTTATGTCAAAGAATGAATTTGTATTGGTCTGGTCCACTCGAGAGCCATATTAGGAATTTCATTTTCCGGGGTGTGGGGGGCCCCCTGGCCTCCCCTCATTGGGGAAATATCAAGTATATCACAATCTTGTAAATCTGAAGCCCATATTTTATTTCATGCTTGGTTTAACAATAAAGGGGGATATTTTAGGCGCATTTGGAGCATTACATGTCTGAAGAGAAAATATTTAACCCAAATATTGCTGTTAAAATGGTCCAAAATAGATGTAAATCAGCCAAAACCAGTAGCAAATATTGCTCTGTAACCATGAAACTTGGCCCAAAAATCACCTGCCACATACTAAATCTGATTGCACAGGTTTTAGGATTACATCTGGTGTACCAGTGGTGTCATCTGTGCAAAATGGGGTCCAGGAAGGCGAAAATACAGCCTCAGGTGGCTGTATCAGGATAGGCTGATATTTTCTCAGTTTAGGCAGATTTAAGGTTGTAAACCATATTGTGTCCCACAGGAGTCGCCACTTGAATGAATTTTAGTGGTGTGTTCCTTCAGAAATGCATATCTAGTCCAAAGTACAGGTTCAGGGAGTGTAGGTGGCGAGGATGTCATAAAATGCCAGATCAGTCAAAACCACCTCTTAAATTGGACCAATCTTGCTGAAATTTTCACAGAAAACTCAGTTTATGTCAAAGAATGAATTTGTATTGGTCTGGTCCACTCGAGAGCCATATTAGGAATTTCATTTTCCGGGGTGTGGGGGGCCCCCTGGCCTCCCCTCATTGGGGAAATATCAAGTATATCACAATCTTGTAAATCTGAAGCCCATATTTTATTTCATGCGTGGTTTAACAATAAAGGGGGATATTTTAGGCGCATTTGGAGCATTACATGTCTGAAGAGAAAATATTTAACCCAAATATTGCTGTTAAAATGGTCCAAAATAGATGTAAATCAGCCAAAACCAGTAGCAAATATTGCTCTGTAACCATGAAACTTGGCCCAAAAATCACCTGCCACATACTAAATCTGATTGCACAGGTTTTAGGATTACATCTGGTGTACCAGTGGTGTCATCTGTGCAAAATGGGGTCCAGGAAGGCGAAAATACAGCCTCAGGTGGCTGTATCAGGATAGGCTGATATTTTCTCAGTTTAGGCAGATTTAAGGTTGTAAACCATATTGTGTCCCACAGGAGTCGCCACTTGAATGAATTTTAGTGGTGTGTTCCTTCAGAAATGCATATCTAGTCCAAAGTACAGGTTCAGGGAGTGTAGGTGGCGAGGATGTCATAAAATGCCAGATCAGTCAAAACCACCTCTTAAATTGGACCAATCTTGCTGAAATTTTCACAGAAAACTCAGTTTATGTCAAAGAATGAATTTGTATTGGTCTGGTCCACTCGAGAGCCATATTAGGAATTTCATTTTCCGGGGTGTGGGGGGCCCCCTGGCCTCCCCTCATTGGGGAAATATCAAGTATATCACAATCTTGTAAATCTGAAGCCCATATTTTATTTCATGCTTGGTTTAACAATAAAGGGGGATATTTTAGGCGCATTTGGAGCATTACATGTCTGAAGAGAAAATATTTAACCCAAATATTGCTGTTAAAATGGTCCAAAATAGATGTAAATCAGCCAAAACCAGTAGCAAATATTGCTCTGTAACCATGAAACTTGGCCCAAAAATCACCTGCCACATACTAAATCTGATTGCACAGGTTTTAGGATTACATCTGGTGTACCAGTGGTGTCATCTGTGCAAAATGGGGTCCAGGAAGGCGAAAATACAGCCTCAGGTGGCTGTATCAGGATAGGCTGATATTTTCTCAGTTTAGGCAGATTTAAGGTTGTAAACCATATTGTGTCCCACAGGAGTCGCCACTTGAATGAATTTTAGTGGTGTGTTCCTTCAGAAATGCATATCTAGTCCAAAGTACAGGTTCAGGGAGTGTAGGTGGCGAGGATGTCATAAAATGCCAGATCAGTCAAAACCACCTCTTAAATTGGACCAATCTTGCTGAAATTTTCACAGAAAACTCAGTTTATGTCAAAGAATGAATTTGTATTGGTCTGGTCCACTCGAGAGCCATATTAGGAATTTCATTTTCCGGGGTGTGGGGGGCCCCCTGGCCTCCCCTCATTGGGGAAATATCAAGTATATCACAATCTTGTAAATCTGAAGCCCATATTTTATTTCATGCTTGGTTTAACAATAAAGGGGGATATTTTAGGCGCATTTGGAGCATTACATGTCTGAAGAGAAAATATTTAACCCAAATATTGCTGTTAAAATGGTCCAAAATAGATGTAAATCAGCCAAAACCAGTAGCAAATATTGCTCTGTAACCATGAAACTTGGCCCAAAAATCACCTGCCACATACTAAATCTGATTGCACAGGTTTTAGGATTACATCTGGTGTACCAGTGGTGTCATCTGTGCAAAATGGGGTCCAGGAAGGCGAAAATACAGCCTCAGGTGGCTGTATCAGGATAGGCTGATATTTTCTCAGTTTAGGCAGATTTAAGGTTGTAAACCATATTGTGTCCCACAGGAGTCGCCACTTGAATGAATTTTAGTGGTGTGTTCCTTCAGAAATGCATATCTAGTCCAAAGTACAGGTTCAGGGAGTGTAGGTGGCGAGGATGTCATAAAATGCCAGATCAGTCAAAACCACCTCTTAAATTGGACCAATCTTGCTGAAATTTTCACAGAAAACTCAGTTTATGTCAAAGAATGAATTTGTATTGGTCTGGTCCACTCGAGAGCCATATTAGGAATTTCATTTTCCGGGGTGTGGGGGGCCCCCTGGCCTCCCCTCATTGGGGAAATATCAAGTATATCACAATCTTGTAAATCTGAAGCCCATATTTTATTTCATGCTTGGTTTAACAATAAAGGGGGATATTTTAGGCGCATTTGGAGCATTACATGTCTGAAGAGAAAATATTTAACCCAAATATTGCTGTTAAAATGGTCCAAAATAGATGTAAATCAGCCAAAACCAGTAGCAAATATTGCTCTGTAACCATGAAACTTGGCCCAAAAATCACCTGCCACATACTAAATCTGATTGCACAGGTTTTAGGATTACATCTGGTGTACCAGTGGTGTCATCTGTGCAAAATGGGGTCCAGGAAGGCGAAAATACAGCCTCAGGTGGCTGTATCAGGATAGGCTGATATTTTCTCAGTTTAGGCAGATTTAAGGTTGTAAACCATATTGTGTCCCACAGGAGTCGCCACTTGAATGAATTTTAGTGGTGTGTTCCTTCAGAAATGCATATCTAGTCCAAAGTACAGGTTCAGGGAGTGTAGGTGGCGAGGATGTCATAAAATGCCAGATCAGTCAAAACCACCTCTTAAATTGGACCAATCTTGCTGAAATTTTCACAGAAAACTCAGTTTATGTCAAAGAATGAATTTGTATTGGTCTGGTCCACTCGAGAGCCATATTAGGAATTTCATTTTCCGGGGTGTGGGGGGCCCCCTGGCCTCCCCTCATTGGGGAAATATCAAGTATATCACAATCTTGTAAATCTGAAGCCCATATTTTATTTCATGCTTGGTTTAACAATAAAGGGGGATATTTTAGGCGCATTTGGAGCATTACATGTCTGAAGAGAAAATATTTAACCCAAATATTGCTGTTAAAATGGTCCAAAATAGATGTAAATCAGCCAAAACCAGTAGCAAATATTGCTCTGTAACCATGAAACTTGGCCCAAAAATCACCTGCCACATACTAAATCTGATTGCACAGGTTTTAGGATTACATCTGGTGTACCAGTGGTGTCATCTGTGCAAAATGGGGTCCAGGAAGGCGAAAATACAGCCTCAGGTGGCTGTATCAGGATAGGCTGATATTTTCTCAGTTTAGGCAGATTTAAGGTTGTAAACCATATTGTGTCCCACAGGAGTCGCCACTTGAATGAATTTTAGTGGTGTGTTCCTTCAGAAATGCATATCTAGTCCAAAGTACAGGTTCAGGGAGTGTAGGTGGCGAGGATGTCATAAAATGCCAGATCAGTCAAAACCACCTCTTAAATTGGACCAATCTTGCTGAAATTTTCACAGAAAACTCAGTTTATGTCAAAGAATGAATTTGTATTGGTCTGGTCCACTCGAGAGCCATATTAGGAATTTCATTTTCCGGGGTGTGGGGGGCCCCCTGGCCTCCCCTCATTGGGGAAATATCAAGTATATCACAATCTTGTAAATCTGAAGCCCATATTTTATTTCATGCTTGGTTTAACAATAAAGGGGGATATTTTAGGCGCATTTGGAGCATTACATGTCTGAAGAGAAAATATTTAACCCAAATATTGCTGTTAAAATGGTCCAAAATAGATGTAAATCAGCCAAAACCAGTAGCAAATATTGCTCTGTAACCATGAAACTTGGCCCAAAAATCACCTGCCACATACTAAATCTGATTGCACAGGTTTTAGGATTACATCTGGTGTACCAGTGGTGTCATCTGTGCAAAATGGGGTCCAGGAAGGCGAAAATACAGCCTCAGGTGGCTGTATCAGGATAGGCTGATATTTTCTCAGTTTAGGCAGATTTAAGGTTGTAAACCATATTGTGTCCCACAGGAGTCGCCACTTGAATGAATTTTAGTGGTGTGTTCCTTCAGAAATGCATATCTAGTCCAAAGTACAGGTTCAGGGAGTGTAGGTGGCGAGGATGTCATAAAATGCCAGATCAGTCAAAACCACCTCTTAAATTGGACCAATCTTGCTGAAATTTTCACAGAAAACTCAGTTTATGTCAAAGAATGAATTTGTATTGGTCTGGTCCACTCGAGAGCCATATTAGGAATTTCATTTTCCGGGGTGTGGGGGGCCCCCTGGCCTCCCCTCATTGGGGAAATATCAAGTATATCACAATCTTGTAAATCTGAAGCCCATATTTTATTTCATGCTTGGTTTAACAATAAAGGGGGATATTTTAGGCGCATTTGGAGCATTACATGTCTGAAGAGAAAATATTTAACCCAAATATTGCTGTTAAAATGGTCCAAAATAGATGTAAATCAGCCAAAACCAGTAGCAAATATTGCTCTGTAACCATGAAACTTGGCCCAAAAATCACCTGCCACATACTAAATCTGATTGCACAGGTTTTAGGATTACATCTGGTGTACCAGTGGTGTCATCTGTGCAAAATGGGGTCCAGGAAGGCGAAAATACAGCCTCAGGTGGCTGTATCAGGATAGGCTGATATTTTCTCAGTTTAGGCAGATTTAAGGTTGTAAACCATATTGTGTCCCACAGGAGTCGCCACTTGAATGAATTTTAGTGGTGTGTTCCTTCAGAAATGCATATCTAGTCCAAAGTACAGGTTCAGGGAGTGTAGGTGGCGAGGATGTCATAAAATGCCAGATCAGTCAAAACCACCTCTTAAATTGGACCAATCTTGCTGAAATTTTCACAGAAAACTCAGTTTATGTCAAAGAATGAATTTGTATTGGTCTGGTCCACTCGAGAGCCATATTAGGAATTTCATTTTCCGGGGTGTGGGGGGCCCCCTGGCCTCCCCTCATTGGGGAAATATCAAGTATATCACAATCTTGTAAATCTGAAGCCCATATTTTATTTCATGCTTGGTTTAACAATAAAGGGGGATATTTTAGGCGCATTTGGAGCATTACATGTCTGAAGAGAAAATATTTAACCCAAATATTGCTGTTAAAATGGTCCAAAATAGATGTAAATCAGCCAAAACCAGTAGCAAATATTGCTCTGTAACCATGAAACTTGGCCCAAAAATCACCTGCCACATACTAAATCTGATTGCACAGGTTTTAGGATTACATCTGGTGTACCAGTGGTGTCATCTGTGCAAAATGGGGTCCAGGAAGGCGAAAATACAGCCTCAGGTGGCTGTATCAGGATAGGCTGATATTTTCTCAGTTTAGGCAGATTTAAGGTTGTAAACCATATTGTGTCCCACAGGAGTCGCCACTTGAATGAATTTTAGTGGTGTGTTCCTTCAGAAATGCATATCTAGTCCAAAGTACAGGTTCAGGGAGTGTAGGTGGCGAGGATGTCATAAAATGCCAGATCAGTCAAAACCACCTCTTAAATTGGACCAATCTTGCTGAAATTTTCACAGAAAACTCAGTTTATGTCAAAGAATGAATTTGTATTGGTCTGGTCCACTCGAGAGCCATATTAGGAATTTCATTTTCCGGGGTGTGGGGGGCCCCCTGGCCTCCCCTCATTGGGGAAATATCAAGTATATCACAATCTTGTAAATCTGAAGCCCATATTTTATTTCATGCGTGGTTTAACAATAAAGGGGGATATTTTAGGCGCATTTGGAGCATTACATGTCTGAAGAGAAAATATTTAACCCAAATATTGCTGTTAAAATGGTCCAAAATAGATGTAAATCAGCCAAAACCAGTAGCAAATATTGCTCTGTAACCATGAAACTTGGCCCAAAAATCACCTGCCACATACTAAATCTGATTGCACAGGTTTTAGGATTACATCTGGTGTACCAGTGGTGTCATCTGTGCAAAATGGGGTCCAGGAAGGCGAAAATACAGCCTCAGGTGGCTGTATCAGGATAGGCTGATATTTTCTCAGTTTAGGCAGATTTAAGGTTGTAAACCATATTGTGTCCCACAGGAGTCGCCACTTGAATGAATTTTAGTGGTGTGTTCCTTCAGAAATGCATATCTAGTCCAAAGTACAGGTTCAGGGAGTGTAGGTGGCGAGGATGTCATAAAATGCCAGATCAGTCAAAACCACCTCTTAAATTGGACCAATCTTGCTGAAATTTTCACAGAAAACTCAGTTTATGTCAAAGAATGAATTTGTATTGGTCTGGTCCACTCGAGAGCCATATTAGGAATTTCATTTTCCGGGGTGTGGGGGGCCCCCTGGCCTCCCCTCATTGGGGAAATATCAAGTATATCACAATCTTGTAAATCTGAAGCCCATATTTTATTTCATGCTTGGTTTAACAATAAAGGGGGATATTTTAGGCGCATTTGGAGCATTACATGTCTGAAGAGAAAATATTTAACCCAAATATTGCTGTTAAAATGGTCCAAAATAGATGTAAATCAGCCAAAACCAGTAGCAAATATTGCTCTGTAACCATGAAA
The DNA here is from genome assembly GCA_964017235.1 of Sabellastarte sp. h YS-2021. Classification (NCBI taxonomy): domain Eukaryota; kingdom Metazoa; phylum Annelida; class Polychaeta; order Sabellida; family Sabellidae; genus Sabellastarte; species Sabellastarte sp. h YS-2021. The sequence continues at coordinate 11,033 of CAXHLB010000524.1, read as the reverse complement.
CTTGGCCCAAAAATCACCTGCCACATACTAAATCTGATTGCACAGGTTTTAGGATTACATCTGGTGTACCAGTGGTGTCATCTGTGCAAAATGGGGTCCAGGAAGGCGAAAATACAGCCTCAGGTGGCTGTATCAGGATAGGCTGATATTTTCTCAGTTTAGGCAGATTTAAGGTTGTAAACCATATTGTGTCCCACAGGAGTCGCCACTTGAATGAATTTTAGTGGTGTGTTCCTTCAGAAATGCATATCTAGTCCAAAGTACAGGTTCAGGGAGTGTAGGTGGCGAGGATGTCATAAAATGCCAGATCAGTCAAAACCACCTCTTAAATTGGACCAATCTTGCTGAAATTTTCACAGAAAACTCAGTTTATGTCAAAGAATGAATTTGTATTGGTCTGGTCCACTCGAGAGCCATATTAGGAATTTCATTTTCCGGGGTGTGGGGGGCCCCCTGGCCTCCCCTCATTGGGGAAATATCAAGTATATCACAATCTTGTAAATCTGAAGCCCATATTTTATTTCATGCTTGGTTTAACAATAAAGGGGGATATTTTAGGCGCATTTGGAGCATTACATGTCTGAAGAGAAAATATTTAACCCAAATATTGCTGTTAAAATGGTCCAAAATAGATGTAAATCAGCCAAAACCAGTAGCAAATATTGCTCTGTAACCATGAAACTTGGCCCAAAAATCACCTGCCACATACTAAATCTGATTGCACAGGTTTTAGGATTACATCTGGTGTACCAGTGGTGTCATCTGTGCAAAATGGGGTCCAGGAAGGCGAAAATACAGCCTCAGGTGGCTGTATCAGGATAGGCTGATATTTTCTCAGTTTAGGCAGATTTAAGGTTGTAAACCATATTGTGTCCCACAGGAGTCGCCACTTGAATGAATTTTAGTGGTGTGTTCCTTCAGAAATGCATATCTAGTCCAAAGTACAGGTTCAGGGAGTGTAGGTGGCGAGGATGTCATAAAATGCCAGATCAGTCAAAACCACCTCTTAAATTGGACCAATCTTGCTGAAATTTTCACAGAAAACTCAGTTTATGTCAAAGAATGAATTTGTATTGGTCTGGTCCACTCGAGAGCCATATTAGGAATTTCATTTTCCGGGGTGTGGGGGGCCCCCTGGCCTCCCCTCATTGGGGAAATATCAAGTATATCACAATCTTGTAAATCTGAAGCCCATATTTTATTTCATGCTTGGTTTAACAATAAAGGGGGATATTTTAGGCGCATTTGGAGCATTACATGTCTGAAGAGAAAATATTTAACCCAAATATTGCTGTTAAAATGGTCCAAAATAGATGTAAATCAGCCAAAACCAGTAGCAAATATTGCTCTGTAACCATGAAACTTGGCCCAAAAATCACCTGCCACATACTAAATCTGATTGCACAGGTTTTAGGATTACATCTGGTGTACCAGTGGTGTCATCTGTGCAAAATGGGGTCCAGGAAGGCGAAAATACAGCCTCAGGTGGCTGTATCAGGATAGGCTGATATTTTCTCAGTTTAGGCAGATTTAAGGTTGTAAACCATATTGTGTCCCACAGGAGTCGCCACTTGAATGAATTTTAGTGGTGTGTTCCTTCAGAAATGCATATCTAGTCCAAAGTACAGGTTCAGGGAGTGTAGGTGGCGAGGATGTCATAAAATGCCAGATCAGTCAAAACCACCTCTTAAATTGGACCAATCTTGCTGAAATTTTCACAGAAAACTCAGTTTATGTCAAAGAATGAATTTGTATTGGTCTGGTCCACTCGAGAGCCATATTAGGAATTTCATTTTCCGGGGTGTGGGGGGCCCCCTGGCCTCCCCTCATTGGGGAAATATCAAGTATATCACAATCTTGTAAATCTGAAGCCCATATTTTATTTCATGCTTGGTTTAACAATAAAGGGGGATATTTTAGGCGCATTTGGAGCATTACATGTCTGAAGAGAAAATATTTAACCCAAATATTGCTGTTAAAATGGTCCAAAATAGATGTAAATCAGCCAAAACCAGTAGCAAATATTGCTCTGTAACCATGAAACTTGGCCCAAAAATCACCTGCCACATACTAAATCTGATTGCACAGGTTTTAGGATTACATCTGGTGTACCAGTGGTGTCATCTGTGCAAAATGGGGTCCAGGAAGGCGAAAATACAGCCTCAGGTGGCTGTATCAGGATAGGCTGATATTTTCTCAGTTTAGGCAGATTTAAGGTTGTAAACCATATTGTGTCCCACAGGAGTCGCCACTTGAATGAATTTTAGTGGTGTGTTCCTTCAGAAATGCATATCTAGTCCAAAGTACAGGTTCAGGGAGTGTAGGTGGCGAGGATGTCATAAAATGCCAGATCAGTCAAAACCACCTCTTAAATTGGACCAATCTTGCTGAAATTTTCACAGAAAACTCAGTTTATGTCAAAGAATGAATTTGTATTGGTCTGGTCCACTCGAGAGCCATATTAGGAATTTCATTTTCCGGGGTGTGGGGGGCCCCCTGGCCTCCCCTCATTGGGGAAATATCAAGTATATCACAATCTTGTAAATCTGAAGCCCATATTTTATTTCATGCTTGGTTTAACAATAAAGGGGGATATTTTAGGCGCATTTGGAGCATTACATGTCTGAAGAGAAAATATTTAACCCAAATATTGCTGTTAAAATGGTCCAAAATAGATGTAAATCAGCCAAAACCAGTAGCAAATATTGCTCTGTAACCATGAAACTTGGCCCAAAAATCACCTGCCACATACTAAATCTGATTGCACAGGTTTTAGGATTACATCTGGTGTACCAGTGGTGTCATCTGTGCAAAATGGGGTCCAGGAAGGCGAAAATACAGCCTCAGGTGGCTGTATCAGGATAGGCTGATATTTTCTCAGTTTAGGCAGATTTAAGGTTGTAAACCATATTGTGTCCCACAGGAGTCGCCACTTGAATGAATTTTAGTGGTGTGTTCCTTCAGAAATGCATATCTAGTCCAAAGTACAGGTTCAGGGAGTGTAGGTGGCGAGGATGTCATAAAATGCCAGATCAGTCAAAACCACCTCTTAAATTGGACCAATCTTGCTGAAATTTTCACAGAAAACTCAGTTTATGTCAAAGAATGAATTTGTATTGGTCTGGTCCACTCGAGAGCCATATTAGGAATTTCATTTTCCGGGGTGTGGGGGGCCCCCTGGCCTCCCCTCATTGGGGAAATATCAAGTATATCACAATCTTGTAAATCTGAAGCCCATATTTTATTTCATGCTTGGTTTAACAATAAAGGGGGATATTTTAGGCGCATTTGGAGCATTACATGTCTGAAGAGAAAATATTTAACCCAAATATTGCTGTTAAAATGGTCCAAAATAGATGTAAATCAGCCAAAACCAGTAGCAAATATTGCTCTGTAACCATGAAACTTGGCCCAAAAATCACCTGCCACATACTAAATCTGATTGCACAGGTTTTAGGATTACATCTGGTGTACCAGTGGTGTCATCTGTGCAAAATGGGGTCCAGGAAGGCGAAAATACAGCCTCAGGTGGCTGTATCAGGATAGGCTGATATTTTCTCAGTTTAGGCAGATTTAAGGTTGTAAACCATATTGTGTCCCACAGGAGTCGCCACTTGAATGAATTTTAGTGGTGTGTTCCTTCAGAAATGCATATCTAGTCCAAAGTACAGGTTCAGGGAGTGTAGGTGGCGAGGATGTCATAAAATGCCAGATCAGTCAAAACCACCTCTTAAATTGGACCAATCTTGCTGAAATTTTCACAGAAAACTCAGTTTATGTCAAAGAATGAATTTGTATTGGTCTGGTCCACTCGAGAGCCATATTAGGAATTTCATTTTCCGGGGTGTGGGGGGCCCCCTGGCCTCCCCTCATTGGGGAAATATCAAGTATATCACAATCTTGTAAATCTGAAGCCCATATTTTATTTCATGCTTGGTTTAACAATAAAGGGGGATATTTTAGGCGCATTTGGAGCATTACATGTCTGAAGAGAAAATATTTAACCCAAATATTGCTGTTAAAATGGTCCAAAATAGATGTAAATCAGCCAAAACCAGTAGCAAATATTGCTCTGTAACCATGAAACTTGGCCCAAAAATCACCTGCCACATACTAAATCTGATTGCACAGGTTTTAGGATTACATCTGGTGTACCAGTGGTGTCATCTGTGCAAAATGGGGTCCAGGAAGGCGAAAATACAGCCTCAGGTGGCTGTATCAGGATAGGCTGATATTTTCTCAGTTTAGGCAGATTTAAGGTTGTAAACCATATTGTGTCCCACAGGAGTCGCCACTTGAATGAATTTTAGTGGTGTGTTCCTTCAGAAATGCATATCTAGTCCAAAGTACAGGTTCAGGGAGTGTAGGTGGCGAGGATGTCATAAAATGCCAGATCAGTCAAAACCACCTCTTAAATTGGACCAATCTTGCTGAAATTTTCACAGAAAACTCAGTTTATGTCAAAGAATGAATTTGTATTGGTCTGGTCCACTCGAGAGCCATATTAGGAATTTCATTTTCCGGGGTGTGGGGGGCCCCCTGGCCTCCCCTCATTGGGGAAATATCAAGTATATCACAATCTTGTAAATCTGAAGCCCATATTTTATTTCATGCTTGGTTTAACAATAAAGGGGGATATTTTAGGCGCATTTGGAGCATTACATGTCTGAAGAGAAAATATTTAACCCAAATATTGCTGTTAAAATGGTCCAAAATAGATGTAAATCAGCCAAAACCAGTAGCAAATATTGCTCTGTAACCATGAAACTTGGCCCAAAAATCACCTGCCACATACTAAATCTGATTGCACAGGTTTTAGGATTACATCTGGTGTACCAGTGGTGTCATCTGTGCAAAATGGGGTCCAGGAAGGCGAAAATACAGCCTCAGGTGGCTGTATCAGGATAGGCTGATATTTTCTCAGTTTAGGCAGATTTAAGGTTGTAAACCATATTGTGTCCCACAGGAGTCGCCACTTGAATGAATTTTAGTGGTGTGTTCCTTCAGAAATGCATATCTAGTCCAAAGTACAGGTTCAGGGAGTGTAGGTGGCGAGGATGTCATAAAATGCCAGATCAGTCAAAACCACCTCTTAAATTGGACCAATCTTGCTGAAATTTTCACAGAAAACTCAGTTTATGTCAAAGAATGAATTTGTATTGGTCTGGTCCACTCGAGAGCCATATTAGGAATTTCATTTTCCGGGGTGTGGGGGGCCCCCTGGCCTCCCCTCATTGGGGAAATATCAAGTATATCACAATCTTGTAAATCTGAAGCCCATATTTTATTTCATGCTTGGTTTAACAATAAAGGGGGATATTTTAGGCGCATTTGGAGCATTACATGTCTGAAGAGAAAATATTTAACCCAAATATTGCTGTTAAAATGGTCCAAAATAGATGTAAATCAGCCAAAACCAGTAGCAAATATTGCTCTGTAACCATGAAACTTGGCCCAAAAATCACCTGCCACATACTAAATCTGATTGCACAGGTTTTAGGATTACATCTGGTGTACCAGTGGTGTCATCTGTGCAAAATGGGGTCCAGGAAGGCGAAAATACAGCCTCAGGTGGCTGTATCAGGATAGGCTGATATTTTCTCAGTTTAGGCAGATTTAAGGTTGTAAACCATATTGTGTCCCACAGGAGTCGCCACTTGAATGAATTTTAGTGGTGTGTTCCTTCAGAAATGCATATCTAGTCCAAAGTACAGGTTCAGGGAGTGTAGGTGGCGAGGATGTCATAAAATGCCAGATCAGTCAAAACCACCTCTTAAATTGGACCAATCTTGCTGAAATTTTCACAGAAAACTCAGTTTATGTCAAAGAATGAATTTGTATTGGTCTGGTCCACTCGAGAGCCATATTAGGAATTTCATTTTCCGGGGTGTGGGGGGCCCCCTGGCCTCCCCTCATTGGGGAAATATCAAGTATATCACAATCTTGTAAATCTGAAGCCCATATTTTATTTCATGCTTGGTTTAACAATAAAGGGGGATATTTTAGGCGCATTTGGAGCATTACATGTCTGAAGAGAAAATATTTAACCCAAATATTGCTGTTAAAATGGTCCAAAATAGATGTAAATCAGCCAAAACCAGTAGCAAATATTGCTCTGTAACCATGAAACTTGGCCCAAAAATCACCTGCCACATACTAAATCTGATTGCACAGGTTTTAGGATTACATCTGGTGTACCAGTGGTGTCATCTGTGCAAAATGGGGTCCAGGAAGGCGAAAATACAGCCTCAGGTGGCTGTATCAGGATAGGCTGATATTTTCTCAGTTTAGGCAGATTTAAGGTTGTAAACCATATTGTGTCCCACAGGAGTCGCCACTTGAATGAATTTTAGTGGTGTGTTCCTTCAGAAATGCATATCTAGTCCAAAGTACAGGTTCAGGGAGTGTAGGTGGCGAGGATGTCATAAAATGCCAGATCAGTCAAAACCACCTCTTAAATTGGACCAATCTTGCTGAAATTTTCACAGAAAACTCAGTTTATGTCAAAGAATGAATTTGTATTGGTCTGGTCCACTCGAGAGCCATATTAGGAATTTCATTTTCCGGGGTGTGGGGGGCCCCCTGGCCTCCCCTCATTGGGGAAATATCAAGTATATCACAATCTTGTAAATCTGAAGCCCATATTTTATTTCATGCTTGGTTTAACAATAAAGGGGGATATTTTAGGCGCATTTGGAGCATTACATGTCTGAAGAGAAAATATTTAACCCAAATATTGCTGTTAAAATGGTCCAAAATAGATGTAAATCAGCCAAAACCAGTAGCAAATATTGCTCTGTAACCATGAAACTTGGCCCAAAAATCACCTGCCACATACTAAATCTGATTGCACAGGTTTTAGGATTACATCTGGTGTACCAGTGGTGTCATCTGTGCAAAATGGGGTCCAGGAAGGCGAAAATACAGCCTCAGGTGGCTGTATCAGGATAGGCTGATATTTTCTCAGTTTAGGCAGATTTAAGGTTGTAAACCATATTGTGTCCCACAGGAGTCGCCACTTGAATGAATTTTAGTGGTGTGTTCCTTCAGAAATGCATATCTAGTCCAAAGTACAGGTTCAGGGAGTGTAGGTGGCGAGGATGTCATAAAATGCCAGATCAGTCAAAACCACCTCTTAAATTGGACCAATCTTGCTGAAATTTTCACAGAAAACTCAGTTTATGTCAAAGAATGAATTTGTATTGGTCTGGTCCACTCGAGAGCCATATTAGGAATTTCATTTTCCGGGGTGTGGGGGGCCCCCTGGCCTCCCCTCATTGGGGAAATATCAAGTATATCACAATCTTGTAAATCTGAAGCCCATATTTTATTTCATGCTTGGTTTAACAATAAAGGGGGATATTTTAGGCGCATTTGGAGCATTACATGTCTGAAGAGAAAATATTTAACCCAAATATTGCTGTTAAAATGGTCCAAAATAGATGTAAATCAGCCAAAACCAGTAGCAAATATTGCTCTGTAACCATGAAACTTGGCCCAAAAATCACCTGCCACATACTAAATCTGATTGCACAGGTTTTAGGATTACATCTGGTGTACCAGTGGTGTCATCTGTGCAAAATGGGGTCCAGGAAGGCGAAAATACAGCCTCAGGTGGCTGTATCAGGATAGGCTGATATTTTCTCAGTTTAGGCAGATTTAAGGTTGTAAACCATATTGTGTCCCACAGGAGTCGCCACTTGAATGAATTTTAGTGGTGTGTTCCTTCAGAAATGCATATCTAGTCCAAAGTACAGGTTCAGGGAGTGTAGGTGGCGAGGATGTCATAAAATGCCAGATCAGTCAAAACCACCTCTTAAATTGGACCAATCTTGCTGAAATTTTCACAGAAAACTCAGTTTATGTCAAAGAATGAATTTGTATTGGTCTGGTCCACTCGAGAGCCATATTAGGAATTTCATTTTCCGGGGTGTGGGGGCCCCCTGGCCTCCCCTCATTGGGGAAATATCAAGTATATCACAATCTTGTAAATCTGAAGCCCATATTTTATTTCATGCTTGGTTTAACAATAAAGGGGGATATTTTAGGCGCATTTGGAGCATTACATGTCTGAAGAGAAAATATTTAACCCAAATATTGCTGTTAAAATGGTCCAAAATAGATGTAAATCAGCCAAAACCAGTAGCAAATATTGCTCTGTAACCATGAAACTTGGCCCAAAAATCACCTGCCACATACTAAATCTGATTGCACAGGTTTTAGGATTACATCTGGTGTACCAGTGGTGTCATCTGTGCAAAATGGAGTCCAGGAAGGCGAAAATACAGCCTCAGGTGGCTGTATCAGGATAGGCTGATATTTTCTCAGTTTAGGCAGATTTAAGGTTGTAAACCATATTGTGTCCCACAGGAGTCGCCACTTGAATGAATTTTAGTGGTGTGTTCCTTCAGAAATGCATATCTAGTCCAAAGTACAGGTTCAGGGAGTGTAGGTGGCGAGGATGTCATAAAATGCCAGATCAGTCAAAACCACCTCTTAAATTGGACCAATCTTGCTGAAATTTTCACAGAAAACTCAGTTTATGTCAAAGAATGAATTTGTATTGGTCTGGTCCACTCGAGAGCCATATTAGGAATTTCATTTTCCGGGGTGTGGGGGGCCCCCTGGCCTCCCCTCATTGGGGAAATATCAAGTATATCACAATCTTGTAAATCTGAAGCCCATATTTTATTTCATGCTTGGTTTAACAATAAAGGGGGATATTTTAGGCGCATTTGGAGCATTACATGTCTGAAGAGAAAATATTTAACCCAAATATTGCTGTTAAAATGGTCCAAAATAGATGTAAATCAGCCAAAACCAGTAGCAAATATTGCTCTGTAACCATGAAACTTGGCCCAAAAATCACCTGCCACATACTAAATCTGATTGCACAGGTTTTAGGATTACATCTGGTGTACCAGTGGTGTCATCTGTGCAAAATGGGGTCCAGGAAGGCGAAAATACAGCCTCAGGTGGCTGTATCAGGATAGGCTGATATTTTCTCAGTTTAGGCAGATTTAAGGTTGTAAACCATATTGTGTCCCACAGGAGTCGCCACTTGAATGAATTTTAGTGGTGTGTTCCTTCAGAAATGCATATCTAGTCCAAAGTACAGGTTCAGGGAGTGTAGGTGGCGAGGATGTCATAAAATGCCAGATCAGTCAAAACCACCTCTTAAATTGGACCAATCTTGCTGAAATTTTCACAGAAAACTCAGTTTATGTCAAAGAATGAATTTGTATTGGTCTGGTCCACTCGAGAGCCATATTAGGAATTTCATTTTCCGGGGTGTGGGGGGCCCCCTGGCCTCCCCTCATTGGGGAAATATCAAGTATATCACAATCTTGTAAATCTGAAGCCCATATTTTATTTCATGCTTGGTTTAACAATAAAGGGGGATATTTTAGGCGCATTTGGAGCATTACATGTCTGAAGAGAAAATATTTAACCCAAATATTGCTGTTAAAATGGTCCAAAATAGATGTAAATCAGCCAAAACCAGTAGCAAATATTGCTCTGTAACCATGAAACTTGGCCCAAAAATCACCTGCCACATACTAAATCTGATTGCACAGGTTTTAGGATTACATCTGGTGTACCAGTGGTGTCATCTGTGCAAAATGGGGTCCAGGAAGGCGAAAATACAGCCTCAGGTGGCTGTATCAGGATAGGCTGATATTTTCTCAGTTTAGGCAGATTTAAGGTTGTAAACCATATTGTGTCCCACAGGAGTCGCCACTTGAATGAATTTTAGTGGTGTGTTCCTTCAGAAATGCATATCTAGTCCAAAGTACAGGTTCAGGGAGTGTAGGTGGCGAGGATGTCATAAAATGCCAGATCAGTCAAAACCACCTCTTAAATTGGACCAATCTTGCTGAAATTTTCACAGAAAACTCAGTTTATGTCAAAGAATGAATTTGTATTGGTCTGGTCCACTCGAGAGCCATATTAGGAATTTCATTTTCCGGGGTGTGGGGGGCCCCCTGGCCTCCCCTCATTGGGGAAATATCAAGTATATCACAATCTTGTAAATCTGAAGCCCATATTTTATTTCATGCTTGGTTTAACAATAAAGGGGGATATTTTAGGCGCATTTGGAGCATTACATGTCTGAAGAGAAAATATTTAACCCAAATATTGCTGTTAAAATGGTCCAAAATAGATGTAAATCAGCCAAAACCAGTAGCAAATATTGCTCTGTAACCATGAAACTTGGCCCAAAAATCACCTGCCACATACTAAATCTGATTGCACAGGTTTTAGGATTACATCTGGTGTACCAGTGGTGTCATCTGTGCAAAATGGGGTCCAGGAAGGCGAAAATACAGCCTCAGGTGGCTGTATCAGGATAGGCTGATATTTTCTCAGTTTAGGCAGATTTAAGGTTGTAAACCATATTGTGTCCCACAGGAGTCGCCACTTGAATGAATTTTAGTGGTGTGTTCCTTCAGAAATGCATATCTAGTCCAAAGTACAGGTTCAGGGAGTGTAGGTGGCGAGGATGTCATAAAATGCCAGATCGGTCAAAACCACCTCTTAAATTGGACCAATCTTGCTGAAATTTTCACAGAAAACTCAGTTTATGTCAAAGAATGAATTTGTATTGGTCTGGTCCACTCGAGAGCCATATTAGGAATTTCATTTTCCGGGGTGTGGGGGGCCCCCTGGCCTCCCCTCATTGGGGAAATATCAAGTATATCACAATCTTGTAAATCTGAAGCCCATATTTTATTTCATGCTTGGTTTAACAATAAAGGGGGATATTTTAGGCGCATTTGGAGCATTACATGTCTGAAGAGAAAATATTTAACCCAAATATTGCTGTTAAAATGGTCCAAAATAGATGTAAATCAGCCAAAACCAGTAGCAAATATTGCTCTGTAACCATGAAACTTGGCCCAAAAATCACCTGCCACATACTAAATCTGATTGCACAGGTTTTAGGATTACATCTGGTGTACCAGTGGTGTCATCTGTGCAAAATGGGGTCCAGGAAGGCGAAAATACAGCCTCAGGTGGCTGTATCAGGA